>OLKM01000486.1:230769-268269 GCA_900291075.1 Melanogrammus aeglefinus | reverse complement strand
CCAATGAGCCGCCGCCTGGGGCTGCACTGACAATTTGATTGTGTGCAGTCCTTTTTTTCTGGATAATGGCAATGGAAAATCTTCTGACAGCAAGCAAAATGGTACAGCTTCCCATGCCGTCCTCCAAAACCCTGTTTGCCCAGACAAAAGATGAGCTATAAGATAAGCGCACACATGGACGAGGTTATAACGGGCTGGACTGGAGGATGAGCCAGTTGAGTAGAATATATGAGTTTGTTGGCTAACAAATAATCCTGTTTAGGATTATTAAATTGACCACCCATGTGCCGAATCGTTAGTTTTTTTTGAAATCACATAAAATGATCAATGCCCATTTTAGGTAGATGACTTTTGTTTTCAAGCAGGGGCTTTAGTTTAGAAAAAAATGTATCTCCGCCCCAGGCAATGGAAAAATCGCCCAAGAATGCACTATGTCTATTGGCCACAACGTGGCGCCCTAACACAATATACCAGCACATAGTCTGAAACACATCTATGATAATATGTTTATACAGAGATTCCTATCGTGTTTTTTACTATCAACCGAGCTAATCTCAATTGCTCTGTGTCTACATGTGACATTTATTCCAGAACTCTATTGTACCTGCATACAACATCCAGATATAATTAGCTGCTGTTACAACTATACATTTGACTTCAACAGGCTTCCATTCTTCATCCTGGGGGTGAAGATTATTTATCAAGGGAAGAAGTGTGGTGTGTGTGTGTGCGCGTGTGTGTGTGCACATACACACAGGCCTTCCAGGGTTCCTGCTAGCAAAACGTTGCTTCCACTGCTAATATGCAGTGCGAGTCCAGCGCTGGCTCTACTGGTTCTGCTGGTTCTATCTTAGTGGTCTAGCACGTGAGTGTGCAATCATCAGAGTAGGAGCGAGGGTAGGAGTCACTAAAAGAGCACACCACGTTGAAGCCCTGCCCGTAAGTTTATTCACAACTTTTTTAAATTTCAAGGCAAAAAACAACAACAACATTGCTGTGACCAAACTTTGTTCTTCCAATTCAACACGACGGGCCTCACATGAAACAACGAACCTCAATGAAAAGACAATCATAAAAAAAAAAAAAACATTTCAACACAACAATAGCGAAAACCGCATGGTAACAATCGCAGAAACACGCCACGTAAAACGTAAACCTTAACATCGCACCACACGCTGCCCTCCCCTCTAGGCCACGCCCCCCTCCAGGCCACGCACCACCCACCCCTCTCGGCCGCGCCCCCTCTCGGCCCCGCCCTCCTCTCTAAATAACACCCCCTCTAGGCCACGCCTTCGTCGGCGTCCATCATGGCGTCGCGGCTGGCGAACACGTCGGCCAGCATGTGCTTGGGGATCTCGGAGCCGCGCACAGCGCAGTGCGTAGCAGGCATCCTCCACCTTGGCCAGGCTCTGGCGCAACGTGTGCAGCTTCTTGGACACCTCGTACGGCCCCGAGTTGCCGATGTACGAGAAGCCGTCGTGCACCTGCCGCAGGAACTGGCTGAGCTGGAAGGGTGTGTCGATGTCGCCGTTGCCCACGCTGCCGATGCACATGCGCATCAGCTCGCCCGTCAGGTCGGCCACGCCCAGCAGGTAGTCCGACGGGATCACCTGGAAGGGGGGCGCGCTCACCGCGGTCACCGTCGCTGCAGGGGCGCCCTCCTCGGCTGGCTCCTGGGGGGAGAGGCGCAGCGGACGGTGGGAGGAGTAAGTAGCAAGCAGGTAACTAGGCAATAACTAGTAAGTAGCAAGCAGGTAACTAGGCAATAACTAGTAAGTAGTAAATAGGTAACTAGGCGTTAACTAGTAAGTAGCTAGCAGGTAACTAGGCAATAACTAGTAAGTAGTTAAACAGGTAACTAGGAGATAACTAGTAAGTAACTAGCAGGTAACTAGGCAATAACTAGTAAGTAACTAGGCAATCACTAGTAAGTAGTTAACAGGTAACTAGGCGATAACTAGTAAGTAGCTAGCAGGTAACTAGGCAATAACTAGCTAGTAGCTAGCAGTGATCTAATAAATGGTAAATGGACTGCATTTATATAGAGCTGTTCTTACCAGTAATCACTCAAAGCCCTTTACAATATTGCCCAACATTCACCCATTCATTCACACATCGTCAGGAGCAGTTAGGGGGAGGCGTCTTGCTCAGGGACACTCTAGGAGGAGCCAGGGATCATACTAGCAATCTTCCGGTTACCAGCCAACCCGCTCTACCTCCTGAGCCATATTCCACCCCAACTAATAAGTACTCCAGGTCACTTTGCTTACAAAATGTACGTCAGATTAAATGACAGCGCAGTCGGGTGAAACGTCAGTCGGAAATTCTTATGGCTGGGTGGCTCAAGATCGAGAAGTCACGCGTCTACCTTACAGATTTAATATATCTAACCAGTCCAAACATTTCATTCATTCATTCATTCATTCATTCATTACATCACATCGCCCTTCAGGCCCATGTGCTACAGAACGAATCCCCAGACGAAAGGGTTAACCATTCACAGAGAATCCTTTTAAGAAATGACCTTGGAGTCTGTAGACGGTGTCTTAGTGAACACTAGCATGGCATTGATCTCCTCCAGGCTGATTAGGGCGCGGTGGCGGATGTAGTGCTGGAAAGAGACAGCCTCTACATACTCCTGGATTCCTGACACATACAATTAAAAGAAACAACAACAAAGAACATCAACAATGGCAGCAGGCCTCCGACCCGGTTGTTACCTGTTCTGATCTGAATTGGAGAATGTTAGCAGATAAAATAACTGAAATCTCTGCTGAAACGAGTTTACCTCGTGGGGAATGCATTCGTGCTACCTGGGAGTGGATATGAAAGGCAGAATTTAAGATTATCCATTTAGTTTTAATGGTTTCCAAAGATTCTAGAAAGTGTGTACTGTTCGCCCCAATTTACAATATGGCTACTCTGAGAAAGGACTACACTAGGTTGTGATGAAGACAATTCACAGACTCAAGTTCAAAATATCTAAAAACCTGACGAAATAAGTTGAAAGGAACCAAGTGATGAGTATGTTGACAACCCCCTACAAGCCATCATCGTTACAGTTTTCTTATTTTGAACCAACTCAGAGTTAAAAGGATACTGTCTTTACCGAGGGAGGTTACAGTAGGAGTACAAATATGCAACATCAGGTCACTACTGCGTCTGAAGCAAGGATGTTCACGTTGTGTGGCGGGCCAGCTGAGATGAATCCTCATTTGTTTTCAGGCCGCTGTGCAAACAACCAGTCGATAATCGCAGGACGGAAGACTTTGTGTCCAAAGTTTACTTTAAGCGCGGCGACTGAACTTCAAAGCACCCTCTATCTCCCCGGGCCCCCCTACAAGAGATCTCAACGCTTCACCCCCCCCTCACCCCCACCCCCCCCTGACCCCACCCCCCCTAAAAGCCACGCTCACCAGCACTCAGTTCCAGCTCCTACATCAGCCCACTTTAAAATCTGCTTCAGGGAATCTGATCTGCAATGATCTGAGGTAGACAGCACCCCCAACCCCCATTCTCCCATTTACTTTCCTATGCTTAATGCTGGAGGCTATTCCCATTACTGACACCCTCATAGACTCACCGACTAGCCACTGTCTGAGGAGTAAGTCTGGGGGGGTTCAAAAACATTGGACATCCTAGAGCATCTACTGGCAAGACTAATATGAAAATATGAGGAGAATGCAATTATTGAAATATGAGGAGGTCACGGTTGTCAACATACCCATAAGTTGGTTCCTTCACAGCTTTTTTCGTCACGTTTTGTCAGGTTCAACTTGAAAATGTGAATAGCCATATTGTAAGTTGGACGTACACACTTTCTAGACTCTTTCGAAACCATTAAAACTGTATGGATGATCTTAAATTCTGCATTTCAGTCCCAGTTCCGGGGAGCAAGAATGCATTCACCACCAGGTAAACAATGCATGTTAGAAGGATAAAACAACTTTCAAAATCAATCATTACATAAGCACAAATGAATGTGCACCCTGCATCTGTAGTCTGAAATGCACGTAAAGGTTTTGCAGGGAATTTCTACTCGGTTGCATCCATCATATTCCAAGAACTGCAGGCCGTTTGTTTGTACGGGGACTTGGAACCACCCACACAAGCTCCAAACCACGTAGCCAGTGTTACAGCTACGCTGAAAAGCCCACGTTCGCCTGCCGTTATCAGCAAGGCAACTCCTTTTAAAAAGGACGCCACGGGGCTTTATTGTGCCCCGTTTCAAAGTGCACAGCCATTTGAAGGGGATGCAGACTGCTTGTCCAGCCGTGATTATGGCCGGCCGTTAGGAGAGATTGCCTCTGTATCGGGCCCCGCTCTTAATCTAATAAATGTGATAAGAAACACGGCCAAGTAAATAAAAATGAGGTCTCTAATTGGTGGGAACTGCCAGTGGTCACGTCGCCTGAGTATTCATAGCTGCAATCTATAAATGACTTCCCTAGCTTAGTAGATAATAGCCTGACTCCCTCTAATGTTTTGGTGTTTTCGGCCCACCCCGCCCCCCAGTGTCTTGGCCTGACCAGCCAAAACTTGATGAAGAGATTCATCTACTGAGGGTTACAATAAGCCCTCTCTCACTGAACCGAGACACATCGAACAATACTGGCTTTAGGTAGGTAGGTATGAGGAATTAACACCTGTATTAAATGTGACATATCCATGTGCATCGCAGCAGTCGTCGTGAGTTGAATGGATTTCCCGTTCTCTGCAGATGCAGTTGTATGTTCCATTCATAAATTCTCTTTTTTTCAATTTCAACACAACAATAATAGAACTACCAGAAACCACCGCGTCCTCACAGCTCATAAGCGGCTGATAGACCACGGCTTCCTGGCTGGGGGACAGCATGAAGTTTTTCATTAGCCAGGAGATTGTGATCTGATCTTATCTGGGGTATTGTGAAGGGGATAGGACGTGACCAACACTAGCACTTTGCCATGTAATGACTTAGCAGAATGCTCTTGGATACAATGTGAATCTGACTTAAAGACAAAGAAGGTACATGCTGTGTTACACATAGTGTGTCAGCTGGTACAGTCGGCTCTATAGTGTCCAATAGGGACTCAAACAAACTCTGATACTACCGTACTATTTAGTATTATACTAAATTTGTACATTTAGTACTTTTTAGTATGGTAGTATGCATACTGCGGCAGCAATACATACTTTGTAAGGGTAGCTGTAGTACGTACTACAAGTAAATAGAAAAAGTATGCAAATGGGAACGCAGCCTCCGAGACATGAAAGGTGGGTTACGCACGACTTGACGACGAGGGGAGGGGCTTCCCGGTGCGCATCACGGTGGGAGGAGCCATATGGGATAAGACATGGGATTTAACGTTGATGGAAGGAGAGTGGACCCAAGTACGGGTTCTGTGCGGTCTAACTCAGGTGGAAGCAACCAAAGTACTTGGACATAGCAGGTCTCCCGACTATCCGTCGCACGGGTGCCGTGACCAGGGTATTTGCTGCAAGTACTAGTAAATGTGTAAATGACCTTAGGCTGCACAGAGGAATAAATAATATACAGTCCCCTCCAATAGTATTGGAACAATTTTATGGACTGATGAGACAAAGATTAACCTTTGCCAAAATGATGGAAAGGCAAAAGTTTGGAGAAAGAAAGGATCTGCTCATGACCCCAAACATACAAGCTCATCTGTGAAACACGGTGGAGGCAATGTCATGGCTTGGGCTTGCATGGCTTCTTCTGGGACGGGCTCATTAATCTTCATTGATGATACAACACAGGATGGCAACAGCAAAATGAACTCGGAAGTCTACAGGAACATTTTGTCTGCCAATTTAAAGAAAAATGCAACCAACAAGATAATGATCCAAAACACACTGCAAACACAACAAAGGAGTTCATCAGGGGCAAGAAGTGGAAGGTTTTAGACTGGCCAAGTCAATCTCCAGACTTAAACCCTATAGAGCATGCATTTTACCTGCTAAAGAGGAGACTGAAGGGAGTAACCCCCCAAAACAAACAAGAACTGAAAGGGGCTTTGCTGAAAGCCTGGAAAAGCATCACAAAAGAAGAATGCAGAAAGAAGAATGAAGTTTGGTGAGGTCAATGGGTCACAGGCATGATGCAGTTATTGCAAGCAAAGGATGTGCAACAAAATCTCTTCTCTCAGTTAATCTCTTAAAGTCTTATTTACTTCAAATCTATCTGTTCCAATACTTTTGCTCACATAAAAATGTGATGTTCCTTTACAAATTATGCTATCTTCTAAGTTATTTATTGGATCCTTCTAAGTTATTTATCGGAAATAAAAGCTGAAATGTGTATATCTTGTCTCATATTCATATTTTGGTGTCAACCCCAAATGTTTCCAGTCTACAGGAAATAAAGGAATTGGCCTCACTGTTCCAATACTATTGGAGGGGACTGTACAACGTAAAAGATACCTGCACCCGCATGACTTTAGGTATTGGCAGCCTATTCTTATAGTCGAGGGTGGGAATGCCACTAGTTGCGGCTAATGCTGGTGGAACGAAAGAGGACCCAGGCTTAATTCCAAGCTTGCTAACTATCAGTGGAAGGTTACAGGAACTTTATTCATCCCAAATGGGAATTAGAGTGACCGTACTGTATGTATTCCCTTCAGCACTTTGAGGGGGGCACTCCGGGTGGTAATAACTGATGCTGGAGAAACTATTGAACATTTTTCAATAACATGCTTGGTTGATATATATTAAATAATGGGTTAGGGTTAGGGTAAGGCCAAACGCAGTGGTCAGTAAGGGATATGAGGAAGTAAACAAAGATGATTGTTGTTTGACGAAATGTGTAATTGACCTGTCTAAGACCGTTTTTAATAGTAACTTGCAAGGCTTTTTGAAGCACAAGCATCAAAATTATTTTAAAAAGGTATCGAAAGATTGTGACAATGATGAAAAGGACAATGGTTCAACTCACCAGCGGTGAAGGCTCTGTGAAACTGGTATATGTCCTCCCCTCTCAGCTCTTCTGCTATTTGAGCAATCTTCCGCCGGACCAAGTCCAGCTTCACATCCGATTCCTTCAGAATGCTTTCCACATCTGTAACACTGCAACACCAAGGCAAGCCCACAGAGAACCATTTTGTAACAAGGTTCGTTTTGAGGTGTGATGTATTTATGTGACATATTTATGAACATCAACATACCAATTTATTCAAACTATTATTCTGGTTGAATGACAAAGCTCTATATGTCCCTCCGAGTCCCATCATAAATTCCCCTAACTTAATCTAAGAATGGGTGCTGTTACACAAAGTCTTGGGTTGTACATTGAAGACAACCATAACAAAATTATGCTATTATTGATATCTAAAATATGCACCCAAAGGTTTGGTGTACAAGCCTTGCCAAAACCTTTAGTTATATATTTTAAGACAATCAACAATAGCTTAAGTATGAGTAAAGACAACATGCCATTGTTCACCCGAGCACATGCATTGATAAGGTTGGTTAAAGTGAGCATGCTGCACAAACCGAATCAATCAACTATTGTATTGCATTACGTCTTGAGACTGAACCCTCAAAACAATACAAATAAGGTATGGAAATACCTGGTTACTCTGTGCAAGAGAAAGATCGTCCTCTTGCTTTCAATGGTGATATCTCGGCTGATCTTGACCAGACGCTCATGTTTGTCGTGTTTTGTGTCGAGCTCCTGTTGAAAAACTTTATAGAGAAATGTTAAAAGTTAAACTGGTGTCTGATAATAGCCAACGTCCCATCACAATGTCCCATAATCAGTAGCACATGGGATACAGGTAGCCTACCTTTGAAGGCAGCGATGACGGGTGAGGAGGACGCGTTGGCACTCGCATCACGGTCCTGCAGTCCGCCTGACTTCTTCAGACATCCCTGGGCTATGTCAAAGACAATCATTGATGAAACCCCTGATTCATAGATACTAGAACATCACCCAATCTCGTCAATAGACTGAAATAATCATGGTTAACTAACGTTGCATGGCTTCATGTTAGTATGAGGCTCTGACTGGAGGACAGCAGCACATGCTGCCAACAACACTTTCAAATCATTTAGATTTAGCAGACGCTTTCATACTACACGGTTGTTACAAGTTAAGTCATACCTGTCTTTAAAGGCAGAACTTACCGTCTCCCTTACTCATGTCTTATGAATCGGATGTTTTTCAATGTAATCTTTCTATAATGTCGAGAAGCTAGTATTTTTTTTAACAGCCACAAGGAACGCTTCCGTGACCAGTGTTGCCAGATTGGGCCAGGTTTACCCCCAATCTGGCAACACTGTCCGTGACAATGTAAACAAGCCTGATTCGGGTTTGTTTACTATGGTCAACCGTGAATTTAAACATCAACAGAAAAATAAAGCAGGTTATTAATAGGGTTGGTGAAATAGATAAAACAATGAGAAACAAACATAAGCGAAATGGTATAAACCATAAAATGAAACGTTATCGATTACGACAGGCACCCACATGAGCCGTCTTCCATGGGTCTTTTGCACTTTTTACGTACGTCAGTAGTCTGGGGAAAGGGATTCTGGGATATGTAGTTTACACAACCTCTCTTGTGGGCAAGCGGAACGCAGCCACCGAAACAGTGCGTCTGTTGTGACCTCCTCCCGCGTAGAAGAGAAACTGGCACTTAGAGACGCTGCATAATGTCTTCTTGTAACAACTGGAGATATACGGCCTAGTTGTTGTCTTTAATGTGAATTGTGCTGTAAACATGTGTGATGTGTATTGTAATATAGGTAGCCTAAGTAAAAGTATAAGGTATAGGCCTACATATATATAATGAACCGTTCTGATTTCATATAACAATGTTTGTTTATTACTTCAGCAAACCAAAAATATGTGGGATTTAAGTGGCCAGACAACTATGTCACAACTATTTATTTTAAAAAGTACAATTTATGTGAACTATTCAGCTTTAATATCTGTCCTGTATCGAAGGAAGAGCATTTATAAAACCAAAACACCCACTTTAATTTTATTCTTTTTTCTTTCATAACTGCTAATAAAATATCTGACTCCCGTTACAAACTACAGTGCGCTTCATGACAATAATCAACAAACTGCTTTAACGTTTTTTCCTGGGACTTGTGCCAAATGTGTACGTGGCACGCGTCTGGTGCCGGATTGGTGTTGGCATAACGCCAGCCGCGCCTTGGCACCGCATCAGGCACATCTGTTTCATGCCCGTCAAACAAGGCACCTCACAGATGTTCTTGTGGAAATAAAGACAAATAATAATGGGTTATGGTAATGCATCCGGTATATATTATACAGTATAAATACCCCTCAAGGAAACAAACGGACAAGCGTAGATAAAAAGAGTGTGGTCTAAAATGGTGAAATATAAAGTTATTTTAATCGGTATTGTCTTTGTGACTTGTGAATTGAATGGAGGCTGCGTTCCAAATCGCGTCCTTTTTTTCTTTTTAGGCTACTTGTAGTTCGTACGACGCTACCCTTACAAAGTACGTACTGTGGCACACCGTATGCATACAATTGTAACATACTAAGCGTTTTCACTGATTAGCACACCTGTAGTGCCACCTATCTTGCGTTGCGCACAGGATTGTGGGGCAGGATAGCCCAAAAAGCATGCTGGCTTGCATACTGCGATTCGGGATCAGATATAGTACACAATTCTGGTATTTGTGGCATACTATATTTTCCATACTATGTATTGGGACATAGGCTACTACATATTTATCTGCCATACTAAATAGTATGGCAGTATGGGTATTGGAACGCAGGGCCTTACCTTAACCCTGTGCTCCAATACCCATACTACCATAATATTTAGTATCATACTAAATTAGTATATTTAGTACTATTTACTATGGTAGTGTATGCATATTACTGTGCAACAGTACATACTTTAAGGGTAGCTGAGGCGTACAGAAATGGTATGCGATTTGGAACGCAGCCTCGGAGACTTGAAGGTGGGTTACGCACGATTTGACGTCGAGGGGGTGGGACTTCCCGGTGCGCGTCATGATGGGAGGTGCTCCGAGCGTCGATCCCAAAAAAGCTTAGCGCACGCAGAACGGCGCCATGTGTCATGTAGGACGGCGGGGCTCGGCGCCGAAACGTCCTGACTGATCGCGCTCTGATCGAAAAGTGGGCTTTAATGGACGATTATTATGCGGTGTGGTGCTCATGCGCGAAGTACAGAAGAACTTCGTGTATCGATTTCCTAGGATTCCGTGCGGTGGGGGTCATGTTTTTTCGTTCCGGTCGGGGTAGCGTGGCAGCAGGCGGCGGAGCGTTTCCGAAGTTAACAGGGCGCATGTGAAGGATTGGAAATTAAAGACGCAGTACGCACGTTTAAAGACGAAGTACACACTGCGTCCGAGCCGTAAACATGGAGAAGAAGAAAAGCGCACTGGATCTGGAACGGGAACGGGAGCGCTCGTACTGCGAACTTTGCGGGAAAATGGAAAACCTCCTCAAGTGCGGTCGGTGCCGAAGCTCGTTCTACTGCAGCAAGGAGCACCAGAAGCAGCACTGGGGGACGCACAAGCTGATCTGCAAAGAGGCGGACACGGCGGCGGCAGCGCAGCAGGGTCCTAAACAGACCCCCGAACCGGCGCTTTCTGCACGGGAGGGAAAGGAACCGGAGCGGTCCAAACAAAAGAACCGGAGCGCCGAGCAACCGGAGCCGAGCGGCGAGCGCATGAGAGGCTTCATCACCAACGCCGAGGGACCGGAGGAGGTCATGGACAAATCAAGTGGGGGTGTTGGTGGCAATAACAATGCCAAGCCCAATGGACAGACGAGACCGTCCCCGCAGAAGCTCGCCACAGACTACATCATCCCGCTGATGAACAAGAACGGGATCTGCGTGGTGGACAACTTCCTCGGCGCGGAGACCGGGGTTTGCATCCTGCAGGACGTGAAGGCGCTGCACCAGACCGGCCGGTTCACGGATGGCCAGCTGGTCAGCCAGAAGAGCGACTCCACCAAGGACATCCGAGGGGACAAGATTACGTGGATAGACGGGCAGGAGAAGGGCTGCGAGAAGATCCGCTTTCTGATGAGTAGGATGGATGATCTGGTCAGACATTGCAACGGGAAACTGGGAAACTACACGATAAACGGAAGGACTAAAGTAAGTATGTGCAGGCCAGGGTGGCAGGTCTGATCACCCAGATTCCTCTAAAGCTCATCTAGAGTGGTTTTAAAAGCAATATTGTGTCAAAGTGAAACATTCATTCATTTTAATTTATGCTATAAGGGATATACTCTTGGGTCTATTTATGAATCCAAATCTGGAGCAGGTAAACACTGCCCATTCAAACTATTATATCCCAAGTGTTTAACACTTGGGATATAATAGTATACTTGGGATATATACTTGGGATATACACTTGGGATATACATCAAAAAAGGATTACAGCATTCAAAGACAGTACTTTCTTAATAGTCAATACAGAGCTTTCCTGTCGCATGACACATGTCACAAAGTTGAGAGGCGTCATGTTTAATGTTCAGGGCGACCCTGAGCCGTTGCGCCCTTATGCACTTTGGCCTAGTTTAGTGCATCCAATGTGTGTCAAACACGTTGAAATATATTTTCGGTTTCCACCATAGTGCCGAAGACAACTTCCTCTAACCCTCATAACAGTGGGGGGGAAACGAAGGCAATGCTCTGCAGCCCACCAGTCTTCTCCGAAAGTCCCCCGTAAGGAGAGGTTCACTGTGAAGTTGGCAGAGGGGGGGGGGCAAGGCCTGAGACTTTGACCTGAGACAGGTCTTCACGACCCTCTACTACACACAGACGCACTCTTTCCTGGAAAACTGTTGACGTTCATTGATGAGGTAGCTGTTGGAGTCTTGTTCTTGCTGCAGTCTTTTTCTGGCGTAAACAGACGCTTTGCGCAATACTAATGTGTACGTGCAGTTCATAATCTGCTACACGCCCCCCCATAACCTTGGGATGAGCCACACTCCCCTCCTGTATGGATGTCCTCTCCTTACAAGGTTGTGGGTGAGGCAGTGAATTTGTTAGGGATAATTACATCATAAATATAACCCGCCATGCACGGATGATTTATGTAAAAAAAAATGTTTTATTGGATTCCCCCTCTTGCCTGACTATTAAAAATTCTGTACACTCATTACCTGGAGTTTCTACTCAAAGATCAGACGGATTAGTCCCTGGAAATTCAGGTGTCAAAGTAGCCCGGAACAGTGTAAAGTGAAGTATGACGAGTAGGCAGCTGAAAGTAATAAAATAAACAACATATTTACATATCTCCATGACAGCTGTTACATATCCATCACTGCTTCAAATCCAACCACAAGTAATACTGAGTCCTCCTTTTTTAACCCCCCCATTGAATCCTTCATCGAGCGCGAGCAGATCCTACTGTACCTCCTCGCCTGTGGCTGAACTTTAATCAACTCATTGTTGTGCTCGACTTCCTTGCCTACTCCCGTGGAAGCCCTGGCCAACTCCTCTGGATCGGGACCAGGCCACGCCACCATGACTAGCGCAAATGGAGAGCTGCCAGTATCAATAGTTCAAAGGGACACAAGACACGCACACACACACACACGCACCACCACCCAAACAATCCGCCCGGCCAAAGATAGAGGAAAAAATAAATTGGGCCAATAGTTATTCAGCGGGATTGTTACCACTTCCGCCTTCCCTTGATAACATTGTGGGTCGGAGCAGGCTGTTTGTTTCCCCCCCCCCCCAGCCCCCCATCTGCAGTGTTCAGAAAGGCATTGTTGGGTATCTAAAAGGAAATAATTTGATTTGCTAGAATTTACACAGCGGGTTGTGTTTAATGACACAGGTTTCAGATAAAAGCACCCAGGCTGTTCTACGGAAGCACGGCACTTACCAAGGCACTTTTCACACTGTTATATCCTTTATTAATTATTTCATTCAATTGCGTCTCTAGATTAGATATTCGATCATTCGAATGGGGGGGGTACCTTACAACTCGTGCATCAAACTGTTAGCCATGAGAAAATACTACCAAACTCGTCTTGTTTCCCCCTCAGGCTTAGCTACCGACGTGCTAAACCAGTCCCACCTCCGTGGGGGGGGGGGCGCCTGTTAACCTCAGTCGTCCCCAGGCCTGGCTCTGTCTCCAGGAAGGTGACTCCTGCCATAGGTCATTAACAGGGCAGCCGTGGGGGTGAGGATCGGCGCAGGTCTTCTCTGTCCACCGGACAGGACTGCTGCATGAGTCATTAGGCTGCAGCATTGGGCTGTGTGGAGGGAGGGCCCGTTTCACTATGCTGTTATAGTTTCCACTGCTCTCATATGTGTCCTCCACTGCGGTGTGACTCAAATAGCAGTGAGTATAGGCGTGTGAATGTGGTGTAAACGGCTTGTCAGCTTTCACTACTGTTGTGTGTATTACGAGCAGCGTAGGAGGCATTTGACTAATTTAACTCACACTCGCATCTTTAACTACTTTCGTGCTGCAGTTTCTTATTTGTTTAGGCTTGTCTTTACCAAGAGTTTGGATCACCTTTCAGTGAGCAGGGGGATGATCTATGATGTATTCCCAGCATGGGCGGGGTTCGGTTATTCCTAATTTTAATAAGCAAATAAAAGCACTATGAGTCACACTGCTTGGAATTGATTTGAAGACCAGTTAGCACATGAGCTACAAGTGAAGTGAGCGTCGGCTAGCCACACGCTCTGAGCTGAACGTTAGGCTCGACTTGAGTTTAGTTGACCCATGTTTGTTTCTATGTCTTACAGCTTTTGCTGTGATCTCCATGACTGTTCCTGAAAGAGTGCTCCAACGGAGTAGAAGTTAGGAATGGGTCAGAATATTCGATTATTCGTTCCCGAGGGTCAAAATCGATTTTTAACATTTGGACCGTCATCATTTTTCCCCATTCAAATATAAAGTTTTTCACAAGACATAACTTTGTTTCCTTGGTGGCGCCTGAGGGTTTGACTAATACCTGGCTGGAACAATCATTACCTTCCCATATGTAACGGAAAAGTTTTTCAGTAAATAGGACAGACTATGGCTACGACTTGGCAACGGGAGGTATTCTAGTCCGCTCAGCTATGAGCCAGAGAGCTAACGTTATGCATTGCACGTCATACCTTTTTAGACAAGCCTTCCCCACCGAACTCCCACCTTATTCTTCATGTTTAACCTGTTTTTCTTTTAATCCTAGTCTGTCTTAATATATGTCTGTTACATAGTTTAGACAGGGCAATATGTAAAGCCTCTTAGAGTATCATATTAAGCGCTATATAAATTTCATTTATTATTATTATTGTACATATTTATAATTCAAAACTCTTTATACAACAGATACTCTAGGGTCTATAGCATGTAACTGCGTTATCTGATTACAGTTTAATTCATCTTTCACAATTTACCAGCTCTCGTTATGAAGACCGAATCACCGCGCCATTCGTTTCAATGGGATTCGCGACGGTCTATGCTTTCAATATAAAGTGTACATATTTATAATTTGAAATTTGTCCCAGCCTTTTTACCACAGATACTATATTGTCTATAGCATATAACCGCGTTTTCTGACTACAGTTTAATGCATTTTTCACAGCTGACTATTTGACTGGAACTACTTAGCAGGTGGTTGTTTTTTTTGTGTTTAAGATATTAAGTGATTTCTTGCCGATGATCCATAGCTGCCTTTGTGTATGTCGGCACACATCGAATAATCGATTATTCGCTCATATCACCCACTTGATTATTTGACAGTGAAAAATTTGAGTTTTTCACATCCCTAGTAGAAGTATCCTGTTTGGAAAGGAGGCAGCTAGATAGATTGAACAGCCTCATCGATACATACTACGGAGGTGATTTCAGACGTACAGGTGTCGACGGCAATTTGATTATGTATGAGTTTATTACCGGTCAACCGATAGCCGACTGGTTAACCGGTCGAGGTTCCTCTCTGTTCGTCAATCAAGGGCCTCTCCTACAGAACCCCATTGTTGTCCCAATGACAGGAAAGGGCATTCGTTCTGTCCCACGCGTGTAGTGTACCTGAAGGACGTTTGTCAGCGGGCAGAAACTTCCGTCACTGGTGGGAAGCGCTCTAACCCACCAGCTCTAGTTTCATATTGATCGCACGCCTCCATGGAAGTCTTTACTGACTTTAATGGGTGGTTCATCGTGTGTGTGTGTGTGTGTGTGTGTGTGTGTGTGTGTGTGTGTGTGTGTGTGTGTGTGTGTGTGTGTGTGTGTGTGTGTGTGTGTGTGTGTGTGTGTGTGTGTGTGTGTGTGTGTGTGTGTGTGTGAATAGAAAATCTCCTGACTGAGGCCAGAAGAATGTTGACTTGACTCTTTCCTCTATTGAGATATGCTTGCTTACCCCATGTGACTCCTTGACCTAGTCCAAGAGCGAAAGCAGCAGTCCTCTTTATATAAGTGGATCTCTAATGTGAAGCTATTTTAAACGAGGCTCGTCAAGGAAACTCATCTAGCTCAACGCATTCTATGTTTCCTTTATATTTAATTCATCAAAGTGAGACGTGCGTTAGTGTGAACCCATTTGAACCGCACGCGCAAATGTCGACAAGGAAAATGCATGCGTTTTCCCCGCGCGTCAGCCTGTCGAGATGGCCCTCTGTGTATATGCGCCTTCATTGTTCTGCCATTTAAAGTAAAGTGAAAAACAACTAGGTCGTTGGTTTTAAACAGGGATTTCCTCTCTGCACTGCACCTCGGTCACTCTGATGGTATAGAACAACGCGCACACACACACACACACACACACACACACACACACACACACACACACACACACACACCACCCACAGAGAGAGGCCTCCTACATCCAACCGCTTCTGCTGTACTGTTTAGATAAGCAGCTTTCCGTTAGACGAGCTGGACCCCCTCATAGCGTTTGTCCCCCTGTTCCCGTTCCGATGCCCCCTTATCCCCCGCCCCCCCTACGAAACGGAAGCCTATAGCCATTAGCCCCACAGCGAGAGCATCATGATGTCATGGACCAGAAGAGGTCTTTGGTGGGGGGTAATCGTGGGCCTGGACTACTCTGGTTGAGTCTCCAAAATACCAAGGAGCATGTTCTCCCCCAGGGTTACCACGATATATATATATTGAATAATGGCACATATATCAATATTTTCAATATCGCTATCGATATCGGTCATTTTTTACTACCTATAATTGGCATCCAGCATCCAATCCAGTATCTTCAGTGGGCTGGTTCACCAGGAATCAAATGAACTCACGTGCGTAAATGTCACTTATGCCGCGTTTCCACTGCGGGGTGCGGTACGGTTCGGTTCGCCTCAGTCCGGTAGGGAGGGGGCGGTACGTCCCAGCTCAGTTCCGAGGTTGCGTTTCCACCACCGACGGTACCCTTTATGGTAGGCCGGATGTCGATCGCCGCGGCAGCTACGTAAACTTACGTAAACCTCCCTCTGCACGTCTTCCTCCCCAAGAATGCAGAGGAACGTCTCCACCTTCTTGTTCGCCCAAGCAAGCGTTTTACGCGACATGTTCACTGTAAAGAATAATACCTTCGAGGATAATTTTCGTTCGATTTGCTTTTTGGATACATGTCGCCCGGAAGTGACGATTCTGTCGACCAATCAACGGAGGGGGTGTGTAGCTCGAATTTTCCGGCACCCTTTCAGGCGTCTCAGTACCTCAACGGAGGAGTACATAAGACTAGAGCAAGACGAGTACGGCTCAGTCCGGGTCACGTACACCTTTGGCAGTGGAAGCGCAATCCGATAACTCAAATTAGTGGGATATATATCCTATAAACAGCCCAGCCACGTGCAGTGGAAACGCGCCATTAGATAGATACTCACACACACCACTAAATAGTATTTGAGGACAAATATAGGCTTAGATGAACGTCCACACTTACGTGCGCGCAAACTATAGTAATCTGAAGAAGACGCCCGCTTCTGAATGTTACAAAGTATGCTAGTGGTAACGTTCCTTGCTTTGCTTACCATTTATCGAGAAGGCCTATTAAAATCGATAAAGAAAAAAATGCATGTCGCCTACGTCTTCCACCATGCCAGCGAAAGGGCCAGCACTACGCACCGTTCGGATTCATGAAAAAAAAGCTGTCTCGGACTTTGCCGAGAACATTGCGTTATAGCAGCTTTCACCAGACAGACTACTAGCTCCCTGAGCTCTACTTCGGATGCTTATTGAATGGCATAGCCTGTGTAAGTCCAGCTCAGAACAGTTGTGAATAAGAAAGAATAAATGTCCATGTCTGTTGTCTTGCACAGACAACCAATTGAAATCGCGTGTGAGATGATATCTGAGATGCGTGACTGGACTAAGCGTATACCCACCCTGTCCTTTCCGAGGGGTTGTTTGTGGAGCCGATCCCTGTGCTCGTGTTCCCCAGTTGTAGGATATCCGAAAGCATTGCAGAACGATGACGTCCCTCAAACGCGGTGGAGACAGATATTAGCTTCAAGAGGCCGGGAGTGAGCTCTTGAATCCTATTTCCCCTGCTGCTGCTGCAGCTTGCTGTGCATGCCACTCCCCTCAAAAGTGGATGGAATTATATATTATTTTCCACTAAATTTGACTGTCGATGCTAAGGGACAATGTTGGGCCTTTTGCAGAGAAAGAGGGATGGACAGAGGGAGGTTAATGCGTCAGCATAAACAGACGGGCATGTTGGTAGGCTGTTGTTGGCTGGGCGGTGACTTCTAGCCTACTTCTACACCTGGTCTTATAATATCTAATTACAGTGTCTGATAGGGGTCTTATATGCATGGAACCCTGCAGTTTAGGCTCTGTGTCTCTCTGTATCTGCCTCTCTGTCTCTCGCTCTCTTTGTATCTGTATCTGTCGCTACTTCTGTTGTATGTCTGTCTCTTTCTGTATCAGTCTCTTTCTGTATCAGTCTCTGTCTGTCTCTCTGCCTCTCTTTGTACCTGCTGCTCTCTCTGTATCAGCCTCTCTGTCTTGCTGTCTCGCTCTCGCTCTCTCTCTCTCTCTCTCTCTCTCTCTCGCTCGCTGTGCCTCTCTGTGCCTCTCTCTCTCGCTGTGCCTCTCTCTATGCCTCTCTTTCTCTCTCTCTCGCTGTGCCTCTCTCTCTCTCGCTCTGCCTCTCTCTATGTGCCTCTCTCTATGTCGCTGTGCCTCTCTATGTCTCTCTCTCTCCCTCTCTGCCTCTCTCTCTCGCCCGTGCGCTGGGTGGAATGTAAACAGGCAGCATGGCGAGCCGGGTCAGCCCCCCTAATGAGGGCTCCGGAGGAACGCGGAAGAGCGGGCGGCAGGAACAGGAACACAGAGGGAGGTCAAGGGTGAAGGTGGCGAACAAGGAACACCTCCAGCAGAGAGAGAATGAGTTCCCGAAATCCTTTGTACCGAAAAAGATCCGTTGTAAGCCCCCCCGGGGGCGTCAAGTGACGGTGGTGGTGGAGTGGTGGGGTGCTGCCGGAATCTCTCCTCCTCTGGCTCTGCATGTGTCGGCAGGTTGCTGCAGGTTCAGTACCATGGGAGGGAAACTATTTGAGTGACTCAGCCATCATGGGGCGAGGGCTTACACACAGGGAGTTGCGTTGAATCAGAATCAAACGGCGGCCATGCTGCGACTCTCAAACGTGGAGCACGCTGGAATGGACCGTGTACGCCGGGCGGGTTCCGTTTTGTATGCACTTGAATGTGACTTTACGCACATTCATTCATAATTTGGTTGCCGCTGCGGCCCAGTAAGCAGTCCCGTGCCCAATGTTTGGGCACGGGGTTTGAAATCGGAAGGGATTGGATCCAAAAGGCTGATCGAGGCCTGGGTCTAAGCTAGCGCTGAGCTGCTGCAGGCCTGAACCACAGGGGAGGTGGAGAGGAGTTCAAGACAATTCCTTAAGGAACTGACGCAGACGGCGGAGTAGGTGTTGGCCGGACAGGATGTTGAACTCTATTAATAGCATGTGTGGTTTTGTATAGGCCTATGCTTTTCACCCTTATTCCTTGACGGAGAGTTTGGTTTGGTTGGAGGCATATTTATTACTGCGGTTATCCCTTTATTCCCCATGCGTCGTTTTTAAAAGGTTTTGCCGCGTGGAGTTCAGGGTGGCGCGGGGAGTAGGGTGGGGGCACGTTGCTTTTAAATCTTTCTGGCTTTCTGCACATTATGTGTACTTATGAAAGGCCAGAGTCTCCCCGCTGAGCTCATGGCTCTGTGTGGGGTCAGGTGGTCGTAGGGGTGTGTGTCCTAGCCAGCACGACAAGCTACTCTAGCCGAGCACCGCTGGTCCTCGAGAAGGGAAGGAGGTGGGGTGGGAAAGGGCGGGGCAGGGGAGGGCGGGGGCGTCTGACCAGCAGAGAAGATGTTTGATCTCCTGGGCCAGTGCCAAAGGCTGAAGCCCCCCCCCCACACCTTTTGGATTATTCTCCCTGTAACGCACACATGCTCGCGTGCTGCAAAGGGCTGCAAGCGTGCGTGCATAGGTGTGTGTTTCAGGACTGTGTGTGTGTGTTGTGTCGACTGTGTGTGTGTGTGTGTGTGTTGTCGACTGTGTGTTTTTGTGTTGTGTCGACTGTGTGTGTGTGTTGTGTCGTGTGTGTGGGAGGGGGGGGGGTTAAGGACTGTGTGTGTGTGTGTGTGTGTGTGTGTGTGTGTGTGTGTGTGTGTGTGTGTGTGTGTGTGTGTGTGTGTGTGTGTGTGAGAGATCCCCTCGCTGTACCCAGCATCAGCAATCTTCCACACGCTCTGCACGTAGCAGGACCATTAAAACACTGCTCCCTCTGGCGCGAGGCCAAGAGTCAAAGTTTACAGCAGTTCAAACTCTTCTCTTCTGGAGAGACCACCCCTCCCCTCTCTCCCCCTCTCGCTCTGTTTCTCTTTCTGTCGCTCCGTCTTGCTCCCTCCAACTCGTGTGTTGCTTGCTTCTTTTTTTCTTTTTTTTTTTTTTTTTTTCTTTACACACGTCGGCACGTACGCCAAATGCACACACGCGCGCACACACACACACACACAGACACACACAAACACACACACACACACACACACACACACACACACACACACACACACACACACACACCCGCAGGCACCCGAGACTAACAACTCTGACAGTTAGGAAGTCCTTTGTCTGTTAGCGTGTGGCATGCCCACCCACTCTTAAGTCTCCCTCCACCACCACCACCACCACCTCTACCAGCAGCACCACCTCCCCACCGCCCACCCCTGCCGAGCTCTTAACGCACCCAGCCCTTTGTGAGGGTTTGTTGAAGTGTTCACCCAAAAAGGGAGGGGGAGGGGGGGGTCTGTCAGCCATGAGCACTGGAGCGAAGACCCCCCCCCCCCCGCCCCCCAGTTCTGGTGTCTGATGTGGGCAGCCGATGGAGCATGCACACCCCCTGCGCCCACCCTCCTCACTGAGGAGACGCTACGGTGGCGGGGGGACTGACGCAAGTGGCTCCGGCGAAATGCGTCAGGAGGACGGGGAAGAGGTGTGTGTGTGTGTGTGTGTGTGTGTGTGTGTGTGTGTGTGTGTGTGTGTGTGTGTGTGTGTGTGTGTGTGTGTGTGTGTGTGTGTGTGTGTGTGTGTGTGTGTGTGTGTGTGTCACGTGCGGCGAGCCGTCCTTTAGCGCACATCCTTGGTTTGGCTCAACAAGCCATGCATCTGCCTCTAAATAAAAATCAAACAATGGAACGGCACTCGAGAAGGTCAACATTTCAGATAGGGCGACCTCCATACGAATCAAAACATAAACAGCGACGCCTCCGTCCGTCCGTCGCGGTGTGAAAGCGCAGATCCGGCTGCGCTTTTGTTTTGCATATATTTTTTTTGCAACAGTATTTCCTCGAGGCGCACGTATGCTGGCCACAGGATCGCGGGGCGTGTGTCTCCCGACAATGATTTAGAGAAGAGGGGAGTGTTTTTAATAATGTTGCTATGGTGTCGGTTACATTCTTGCCTGCCCGAGCCCCGGGACTCCCACTCTTTGTTCCGGAGAGATCTCGCTGAAGACACTGCTCATGCTCATGGGGGCTGGGAGTGCAGCCCAGCCCCCCAGTCCTCCTCCTGGGTTTTCTGCACGTTCAACAGTCTCGGCCCACTCTTATCTCCTCCCAATTCATTTTCAGCGTGAAGCCCGACAGACACTAGAGGGAGGGCAGGCGGGTGGGTGGGCCAAGATGTCATATTTCTGTGCAACAAAACGCCTTTCATCCAGAGACGGATATTGCGGTATGAATAGGAGGGAGGAGGATATTGCAGAGTTGCACAAAAACCCACCCCTTTTTAAGTCGTCTGGTGGCCAGTGTTTACACAACGACGCTGTTACTAAACCACAGAATGTCCTCACCGGTAGTGCCTGTCTTATTGGAGCAGGAGTAGGAGGAGGCGGAGGAGGTGGGGGGGGGGGGGATTTTGGCGCTGGTCTCGAGGTTTGGAGCGTTCCGCCGGCTTGGTTGCCGTAAGGCTTGCCTGCACGCCAACAGCTTCCTATCCCACAGTGCACAGGTGTGGACTGGGGGGGACACGTGTGTCCAGGGCACAGCAAGCACAACGAGCAGCCACCAACCGAGTTCAGATGCATGCCGGGCACATCCTCCTCCAATGTATTGTGTTATCACACACTGGTGCGCTACCACTTAGGCCAACCCGATCCCTCAGTGAATCCTAATTTTAAGTGCTCGTCGTCCTGTGGTTCGGTGGTTGAAGTCCGGTGGTTTTGTAAACGGTTGTTTTTTCAATCATTCATTCATTAAACGGTGCCCTTGTTGTCGTTTCCTCTCTCCTCTTCAGGCGATGGTGGCGTGTTACCCGGGCAACGGGACTGGATATGTGCGCCATGTGGACAACCCGAATGGAGACGGTCGCTGCGTCACATGCATATATTACCTTAACAAAGATTGGGATGTCAAGGTAGGTGAACGAGCCCGTCCAACGAAGAAAAGGCAAACGTCTTTGTGTGTTTTTTTGTTAAGCTAATTTACGTTTTCACCAAGAATATATGGTCAACGGTTTAGTTTTGACTTGAAAGAATTTATTAAATCAATATTTATTATCTTTTTCTGATGCGTTATATGAGGAAAAGTCAAGCGCAAGACAATGTTTTCGTTGTGGTCTTCCCGTATTCTTCTTGCGGTCTCTCCTCCAAATCTTCTCGTATTTGGGTTAACCTCCCTGCTGTGTTTCAACCCCGGCATGCTCCGGGAACAATCGCTCCTTTTCCTTAATCCCATTATAGTAGTTGAGCTCAGAGTTCCTACCCCCTGCAGCGACTCATTACTGTACGTTACAGTACTGTTCACCCTCCAGTACCTCCAAAAAACCGCCACCAACCACACCATAACCTGGCTGTAACCAAGTCGTAACCTGGCTGTAACCCGGGTGTAACCTGACGGTAACCCAGTCATTACCTGGATTTACTCGTGTATAACCTGGCGGCGACCCAGTCATGACCTGGCTATACCCAGGTCATGACTGTAACCTGACTGTGACCTGGTCTTAGCCTGGCTGTGAGCTTGTATTCAGTCAGGCAGCTGGTAATGCATGAGTTGTTCTGATGTTTGAAATTAACAAAGTGGGGCTCCAATTATATGACTGCACATTTTTCACAATCGCACTCTGATATAGGCAAAGCTTAAAACCCCACATTCTATCTTTATTCATGTGCCGTTTCGCAATCGGTTTGCTGCATCTCACTGGACGGTAGAGGTTCGTACAGATCACCGTCTCGGTACAGTACCGAGGGTGGGACCAGTGAGTGATGACTCTGGAACAAACATCTGGCAGTAGCACGGCCAAATTTGTTGGTTAAGCGTGGGGGCGCGGTTGGGTGAGACCCGGGCCTAGGTGCGGAGGCATGGCAATGCTTTCATAACGCCAGCCTCCTACTTCCAAACCTGTTTAGGAGATTATCCAATTACAGGGGAGGTCTGGCGGGGATGTATAGCGGTATAAAGCTCTGCCCCCGACAGAGGATGGCCGGTCGCTGGCTAGTGTGTCGGGGGAATTCCGTGGCAGGGAGAGAAGATGCATGAATGCAAGGTCCTATTCACCGTTGGCCGCTTGCCCAACGCGCTTCACAATACCATGGGAGTTTCTGTGCTGGCTCGGCCCCTGGGGATTCATCTATAGCCTCGCCCTGAGTTGTTACCCTGGGTATCATACTTTACTCCCTGCTGCACAGCAAGTCCATTGTTCAGTCTTGTCGTTGGTCAAAGCTTAGAACCCATGTATGTGAAGCAAAATTAATGCATCGTGTGTGTGTGTGTGTGTGTGTGTGTGTGTGTGTGTGTGTGTGTGTGTGTGTGTGTGTGTGTGTGTGTGTGTGTGTGTGTGTGTGTGTGTGTGTGTGTGTGTGTGTGTGTGTGTGTAAAGAAAACACATTTGTAGCATACATTTCCCGGTACGTATGCGTCAATATTTCGGCGACTGGAGATAAGTCTATTAATACGTTTGCACATTTCATCCATTTTTCTGATCCAAGAGTTGGACACGTTAACGGTCAATAATTGATTAATCATTAATGATTAATAGGAGGCATGACGCACGTCTTTTTCTCAGTTTATGCTTTATTTAAACAGTTCCAGTGCCACATTAGTGGAGTGAATCGTTAAACAACTTAAACAAACAGAGTAATAAAACAATAAAGGTCCTCTTGCGATGGCTGTACTTGTCGGCCTTATTCAACCAATGGAGTCGTCAAACAAAACTATGTCAAATGAGAAATTAGTAACAAGGCAGATCAAACAAAACAAATCCCATTTAGTAAGAAATGGCACATTGAGCCTACATTGCCAGTTAATACATTTTTAATCGGTTAAATTCTTCACGGCCATTAATCCATTAAAGATTTAATCATTAACATCCCTATTATATAGGATTTTAAATATTCTGAAAGGCTGTTGGCTGCTTAACACATTTAAATGATTAAAACATTCACCCTTAAATTTATGAACGTGTCGCTTTAGAATTTTCCGGAATATATATATTTATTTAAAGGTGAATAGGTCAGAAACAAGAGTTGGGAAGAGCTGTATTTTGAAACATGACAACCAAAACATCTCCTTCCAGTCTGTTCCCTCCCCCTCTCTCTCCCTCCCTCCCTCCTTCCCTCACCACGTTTCCAGCCTATTGTGAAGTGTTGCATTTCACACACCTGTGATTGACAGGCGAGATGGATTCCCTCAACCATACAAGGAAGAGATTGGCTGTGATGTAAATCGAAATGCTCTCATTCTGAGGAACCGTCAGCCCCGAACCGAGATTGTCTCAGCGTGTTTCACTCACTGACCGCTGACGGATCGCTATGGCATTTCTTGCAACTTATCTCGAAGGAATCACTCTTAAATCTTAATACAGCTCCTTACTACTCCTTAAACCTGATATATATATACTTCAATAAATTGTATTGTATATGGAAATAAAATGCTGATTTGTATGTTCATAATATTCAGGGCTTTTCTGTATTTGTATCAATCATTTTTGTCATGGAGTTTTATAACTTTTGATTGTCATTTTATTGAATTTATACAGGGGCAGTAGTTTTCCTACACCCTGCCTAGAAGTTCTTAGATAAGCCACACCCTAACCAAACAACGGGGCAAGCTGTTTTCTAAAACAACGTTGCCTGGATACCAAGGTGTCAGTCAGATAACAAAGTGTCTGTGGAATGTTCAAGTTCAGTTTGTCCAACTATTTGAGCTCTTCAATCTGCCAATCACCTCCACTCTCTTCTGCCATCTCACCCTTCATCCACGTAGAAACCATTGCCTTGGGGGGGGGGGGGGGGCATTCACAGCTATTATAAGGGACTCGGCGTAAAGGCTTGATTAAGGTTGGACATTGACGCAACGCAATGACAACACAGTCACTTCAACCAAGCCCTTGCCGTCCTTCTCGACGCAAGGTTAACTTTTTTTTGGGAGGCGCGCGTCAAGCCCTTCCGATGGACGCAAGGAGGCTCCGCACTCCGCAATGACGAAATGGGTCCGTCAAAACCCCTCCCTTTGCGTCAACATGCAACCATAGCTAAGCCCTAAGGGATCGTGGCGACGGTCAGGTCCGTGTTTAGCGCTCTGAAGAGGTTACCAGCGGGTTAATCAACGAACGCCTGCCTCTCGACGCGTTAAATCCACCAACAATGCTTTGTTCGCTTAAAAAAACGCTGTTCCACCCACACAAAACGAAAATGTACAGCCGTGTCTGTGGTTGTGTATTTTCTCTGGCACTCGAAGGCAAAACATTAACCGCCTATCTCTCTTTGACCCCACCGTGCTTTGTTATGGTATCAATGGCCCTGTCTGTGCCGAGGAATGGCCCTCACGTCCTGCTAATGTTGGTGACGCCGCACGCCGGTACCAGGGGGGGGTGGGGGGGCCGGGGCCGGTCTCAGGCTCCCGCCACTGTGCGTGTGAAGAGAGAGACTGGGGCGGGGGGGGGGGGGGGGGGGCCGGGGGCTCCCCCCCCCTCATCCCCCCCCCCAGACCCCCCATGCGCAGCCATGCGAGCTGGAATCCGCCAGGCTCACCGCAATCTCACCGCTCTCCTTTACGCCCCTTTATCCCGCCGGCACACGTTTTCCTGTGGCTCATTCTTCCCCGATACCTCCGCAGGAAGTCCTTCCCCTTCGCTACTGCTTCCCGTCCTCTGTTCTAGTCCCCGGGCCCTCCCGGGGCCAGCCCTGCTCCTCCTCGTCTCCTCCCTCCTCCTGCTTCCCGTCCTCTGTTCTAGTCCCCGGGCCCTCCCGGGGCCAGCCCTGCTCCTCCTCCTCCTCCTCCGCCCTTCGTCATTATCGCACCATGTTTAGGGCTCAGTGTGACCATTGTTTTGTTGGTTGTGGTCGTCGTCGTTTGACATTGGTTCTGGCCTTCAAGGAACAGGGAGGCCTGCTCCGGATCTTCCCAGAGGGCAAGACCCAGTTCGCGGACATCGAGCCCAAATTCGACCGGCTGCTGCTGTTCTGGTCGGACCGGCGGAACCCCCACGAGGTGCAGCCGGCGCACTCCACCAGGTCAGCACCGGCGAGGGGGCGGGGGTGCTGGGGTCAGGGGTCGGGGGGGGGTCCGTTTTTTTTAAATTTTCCCATGATGCACTCTTGCTAAAGAACGTTCACCCCGCAGGTATGCCATCACGGTCTGGTATTTTGACGCGGACGAGCGGGCCAAGGCTAAAGAGAAGTACTTAACGGGTAAAAGCAAAACATCTGTTTGACAGTGAATTTTTTTTGTGGTTGTGACTGCCGTTTTTTTGGGTTGTTGCATGAGTTCCTTTTCATTGTTCAAACATCTGTGTTAAATATAGTATCTTCTAATGACGAGACTTGTCTTCCCTCACCACGGGTCGTGTTTGTTGTTGTCCAGGTGCCGGGGAGAAAGGAGTGAAGGTGGAACTCAACAAACCCTCGGACCCCAGCTAGTGTCCGCCTCGCAAACCACCCTGCCCCCCCCCTCCCTGCAAGAACCCTCAATCAAGTGCTCTGTCCTCAGAAGTGGCCTATAGCAAGCGAGCGAGAGAGAGAAGAGCGAGAGTGTATTTTTGTGTGTCTGCGCTTGTACGTGCAACGGCTGGCGTGAATCATTACAGAGCGCCAACAACGCTGGAGCGAACGCCGACCATCAATGTAAGCGGCGGTTTTAAAAAAAAAAAAAAAAGCAACGCTAAATACAATCGCAGTTTCTTTCATTTCACCCCCGGGGGAACTCGGAAAAACCCCGATGGCTTTGATTGTCAAGACATTTTACCGAGAGGAACAGTCGCCCGTTTGTTTGTTTCCCCTCCCATCCTCCTCTCTCTTCATCCATGTCTCACCTTTTTTTTGGTGTCGCCAGGCTTTTGTGTTAGAGCTGAGCACAGAGGTCCGGCCCAGATGGACAATTCTGCTTTTTATGCTCTCCACATTGTGGTTCTTGCAGTTGATTCCTTCAAGGTACAGTGTTCTGCATAAGATTGTTTATTGATGCTTTTCACATGGAATGAGCTGTCATAAGCTGTGGTTTGATTGTACTTGAGTTTTTCAATAGCTCGAGTGGTGAACGCAATTAAAATGAAACACCTTTTTCTGACTGTTGAATGTTTGCCTTTGTTTTGAGTTAATGATAGCGTGAAAAACATTTCTTATGCCACCCTTTGTCAATCTATTTTTATTTATTTTTCATGTCAAGTCATGCAAGCTTGTAAGACGTTTAAAGAAAACATGAATCTGACTGATCGCTCAAGAATTCCAGTCTGGTCTGAAGGCGCTGAGGTATAATTTACTGCTGCATGCTGCCACCTGCTGGACACCACGGAGTAGGGACTTGGTTAATCACGATTTCTAAAATGGCTTATCGACATAAAGTCATTGGAATATCCATAGAGTTAGATATTCTACAAATTCAACTGCATTAAGCTATATTGAGGGTCAAGCACAAATTTGTAGGAAAAATGTTCGTCATCTTACCAGCTATGCTAGAGCGTATGCAATTAACATGTCTTGCATTCGGATAGTTCTACATCGATTATAATAGGCTTTTTTAAATGTTTGACTGAATTTAATAGATGAAAATACTTCCGTAACTCGTAACCCTTTTGAAGTGTGATAGTAGTATGACCATAGATGGCTGTAAACGGCCACTGAGTGCTGGGTAGGCCTAGGCCTTATTTAAAATTAATTTCCGGGCTGGATGCATTTTGTTATTTAAGTGGGATGGTAGTTTCTGTTTTACACTTTAATGTGATTCATCATGCGGAAAATAACTTTGCTGTCCTGCTCTACAATTTACTTTACGGTTATTTAAGTACGGTTATTTAAGTTTTATTTAACGTATTTAAACCCAGCAGCCAATTCTATGGCAGTGTAGCCATGGTAACAAATTAATATGCTTGTCAATGCTTTATAAACTATGCATGACAAGTGCTCCTCTACCAAACACCATACAGCTGGTTTTTCTGATAGATACTCTAACTCATGGTGGGCACTGTAAATACTATAATAGTAAGAAAATTCCATGAATTGTAAGAAGTTCAATATTTGTCCTTTATATTTGCCCATTCTTTTATAGCGTTAACAAATGTACACAGAATAAAACTCCCTTTATTATGAATTCAACAAATCTATTATATAAACAGTAATCACAGTCTATGTATCAATGTAAATACATTTTATAATGGAACACATCGGACCAACCAAAACACAGAAATATATTAGATATTTGGCATGAACTAGGCCTATGTACTAGAACTAACGAGTCAGAATAGCTATACTTCTTTTACCATATTGTGCAAGTTAATGTCCCCATTAAGGACTCGAATATATCTGTATAAACTCTGTAAGCTCTTGTTTGCAGACCAAAAAGAATATGGCCATCAAAAAAAAGAATCCCAAATGTATAAAGTCCAGGGTGACGTCCCTGATATGTGCTTCTGTTTGTCTCCGAGTCATGTGCAAAAACAGTGGGTGCCTGATACGTCAGGTCAACTGTCCATCAGTACGGGTTCAGCTCCTCTGGGGGCGGGGCCTGAAACAGAGGCTCCTCCCCCCCCGATGTAGGCAGTGATGCTGCTGCTCTGACCGCCCCAGTCGCAGCTATCAGCGGTCACACTGCGGCGCAGCGAGACAAACACTTTAATTGACATCCTTCAGGGGATACGTCTGTCTGCCAGTCGTGACATGATGTGACTTCCTCGATATATAGTTTAATCTATTTGCAGATTTCTACTGCTTACTAGATTCGGTCCAACTTTATATAGCCTACGCTTTATAGTTGACAAAAAATATTATTATTATATGTATACATAATTTTTAAATTATACCAGTATTCACATTCAAGTTTGGCAATCCACAATAAAAATGATATTTCTAAAAATGACAGGAGCTAATAAGCTAGTCCAGCAGTCGGGGAGTTTTGACTATCAGTGGTCTTGCTACCTGGGTCTGATGTTCTGGGGGATGATGCTCCAGGCCAGGTCGTCATCGCTGTCGTAGCGCCGGGGGTTGTCGAAGAAGTACGCTCTGGATGAGAACCCATGGCCAGAGAGGCCCGGGCCGCTCTGCAGCCAATCACAGACCGCAGATTGAGTTAATTACAACACCACACTCCCGTTGGTCAATCAGCGTCCACGGCGACCTTTCAATTAAATGAGTCTATATAATTATGAATGTTGTTTTTAAGGATGCTCTTATTGTAAATAGATTACCGCAAGACAAATACATTCAGACTTGCATTTAGCAGATGTTTTAACCAAGGTGACCTACAATAAGTACATTTCTCAGAAGAAAGAGAAACAACTATCTATCGCTGTCGGTACAGTAAAGATATTCAGCTAGGAAAAGACGCTACACGATGCTAAGTACTATTTTTAAGTGCCAGAACGTACAACATACAGTAAGTGTGTACATCAAGTGCAAGATACATTCTTATGGTATTCTAGTGACCGCCATGATCAATTGCTAAATTGTCGAGATCACAGAAAATGGAGGATCCTTAGTATGAGAACCACTTAAGCTCAGCAGTGGGACAGAGACGAGGGGATCCCTACCCGGTCCTGGGAGGGGCGTCGCACCCTGAAGAAGTAGACCACCAGAGAGGTGGGCAGCAGCTCCCACACAAACAGGACCACACCAAACACAACGTAGCCGGCATCGCCCAGGGTCAGCCGCAGATCTGCCTGAATACAAACACCCAGCAGAGGACGGCTCAATGAATCAACCTCCTGCTTGACAATGAAGCAAACACACTCATACTATACCAATGCTTCTTTAAAGGGGACATATTAAACCAGGTTCTGACATCACAGGTGGGCGTGTCCACCTAGATGTGTGCTGGATAGATCAGTCCACCGGTCTACCCAGTGGACTGTAGCAAACGTTGCTCATCTATCCTTCATACATTCGTTTTTGAAAATGTGCAGCTTCTGACATCACAGGTGGGCGTGCCCACCTGTGATGTCAAAAGCTGCACATTTTCAAAAACGGCTTGTAACGGCTAATCACGCTCACACCTGGTGGTATGATATGTCCCCTTTAATCAAACATGTGCTTTGATGTTATGATACGAGCAGGCGTCCACGGGAGTGGCGGGGTGTCCCTGAGCAAGACAACCTCACTCTGACTGCTCCCGACGAGCGTGCTGTCGCCTTGCGTGGTCGACACCGCCCGTCGGTGGATGAATGTGTGCGTGACTGATTTTGTAAAATGCTATGAGTGGCCAATGGTTGGGAACGTGCAATATAAATGCAGTCCATATAAAAAAAAAAAGTACACATCTTCTTGTTCAATTTCTGCTGTTTCAGTGGTTGACCTCTAACCACCCGGAACAGAAAACAACCTGGCCTTTTCCTCTTGTTGTTTTCAATTTCAGTTCTCTTCTATTCCACCATTGTCCTGCACTTGCGGGTGCCCACATTTCCCATCCGGGATCCATTAAAGGTTGCATCAGCGATTCTAGGCCGAAACATAAATGATCACATTCATCTGATCTTTATCCACTAGCTGCCCGACCCATAGCCTTTGCTCCGAGATCATACACAAAAAGAAATGGTGCTACCAACCACTCAAAACCAAAATAAATAGTATTCCAACCAATCACTGACAAGTGGTGGGTGTTGTGGGGTTTTACGCTGCGTTTTTACTGGTTGAACGAAACACGGAAGTTAGGGGCGAGCGGGCTCCGTTTGTTTGGGATCTTGCTTCAAATACCAACAGAAGTGACGTCATCCATCATCGCCGTATTCGGAAGCAGGCCGTACCTGGTCCGAGACGTTGTACCAGTCGTAGTCAAAGGAGTTGATGGTGTTGCTGGACAGAGCCAGCACCACCAGGTTGTAGCAGGCCCTGGAGGCGTACAGCAGGATGACCGTAGCTCCTATCGCTGTCCCCTGGCACACGGAGGTCCCCTGCACAGACACATCCACACGCAGACACATGGATCAGTTTTCAAACACACATTGATTGGTTGAAAAGGTGTCTGTCTATAGTGTCACCCTATACACAGCTTTTCTCTTTACTCTTAAGAAATTCCCTTAAAGTGTTGATTCAATATTCTCTTGGTAACATCACAAGCTACTTTAAAATAACACTAGTTAGTTACATTTTAGTAAAAAATAGTAATAAAATAATTACATACAGGGGCAAATTTGAATGATTCAATTCTTCATCTCTATACTGTCAATACGCCAAATTATACAATTTGAGCTTGCACATGTTTGCTGTTGACTACGGAAAGTTATTGTGCAAATCAAACGCTGCGTGTGTCGTTCTAGGGAGCACCACCGTGTTACAACACAACAACAAGCACAACAACAACAACTGAATCTATTCTCGAACCAAAGAAAAAGTATAATCTCAAGGAACCGTTCGTTCCTCAAATCACCGCCAACATCCAACCCCCTTGCGCAGCGTTTAACCCCCCGCTCCCCCTACTCTCCTCACCTTCGACTCCAGGTAGACGTTGGCCAGGGACATCTTGGCGATCTTGTAGAGGCACGCGGCGAGGGACACGGCGCACAGGACGAAGAGCGTGTCGTTGATGGTGACCCGCACCAGCACCACGACCCGGGGGTCGGCCGCCGTCATCCTGACCAGCAGGGCGCAGGCCAGGTTGACCAGAAGGAAGAGCAGGCTGATGGAGAGGAAGAGCAGGTAGAGGGGCAGCCTAGGGAGAACAGGGGGTCAGGGGGTCAGGGGGTCCGGGGGTCAGGGGGTCAGTTTCGAGTCACTCCATGCCGCTGTGGTCGCTGCTACACGTCACGGTGCGAAGTGCAGTCTCCTGGAGTCGTCGCAATGGTGCGCAAATAAAGCCGTGTTTCTGATTGATTGCAAAAGGATGTTGCAATCAATGTCATCGATTTAGGTAAAAGATACTTAAAAACTGATCATGACCAGACACAGTGTACTGCTTTTGAACAGAGAGAGAGAGAAGAGAGAGAGAGAGAGAGACCAAGCAAGAGAGCATGATGCAGACCCCTAAATCTTGAAAGGCATGTATTTGCTTCTCCGTGTCAAACAAATGCAAGACAATGTTGAGGAAGAAAAGAACATCCCATAACATCATGCGTTTGAGAAGACATCAGATGACAGAAGACACAAATGACTTCCGATACCAGAGGCGGTAGTTATGGTTTGGTTTTGTGAAGCAGTTATTGTTACATGCAAGTATGCGGGAAAACAGTGTGTCTATGCACATGCACATGTACAAATGTACACAGTAGACTTGATCGGTATACTGGTGGACAGGCATACCTGTATCTCAATAGCTCTGGGTCATATTTTGACTTTGCCTTGAAAACAACCTGTTGGGAGAAAATCAAAAAAGGGAATTAAATGAGATCGTCATCAGGCTACGGCGTGATACTGTTACTCAAGGCCTGTTTCACTTCTCTCTTCTGAGGACTCAAGCAGTCATAAGCACTCTTATGGAACTGCAAGTCCTGATTAAAAATAGTTGTTTTCACACACAGCTGCTAGATTCTATGGAACTTAACCAAAACTCTGTGGGAACCTGCCATATCGCATCCACCCTTAACCCAAATCAGTAGAGCGGGCTACTGCAATAGTGTACATCATTGGTTCATTCATCTTTACTTGTATGTTGTTTCAAATAATACCCCCCATCAGGGTAAACATCTGACCATGTTGCTGGTACAACATAAATAGCAACTTGTTCAATACATTTGCAACCAGAGTCCCCTGAGTATTTAATCATGCCCAACTTCACAAGGATTCAACTTTTGAGTGCTAAATCGAAAGGACGACAAGGCTGTAACAGAGTCTGGTTTTGTCTGACATCCCCCCTACCGCAGCCCTCTATCTGAAGTACATTAAGGAATGTCTGCTCGTCTACTTCAGCTTAAACCTGAATGCAGGACACACAACCACCACCACCAAACACAAACGGACATTCTACACACAGCCCAGTGAGCGCTCCGGAGCCCCGCTCACCTGGGCAAAGTAGAGGTTCATGAGGCAGAGGGTGAAGAACTGCAGGCAGACGGGGCAGCAGTACAGCAGCCAGAAGGGCAGGGGCCCCAGCGTGTTGGCCCTCACGCAGTCCTGGAAGTAGAAGGAGAAGAGCACGGTCCGCAGGGCGGCCCACAGCAGGCACAGGAACAGGAACACCGTCTGGTAGCTCAGCCGCTTGTGTCCGTAGCGCAGCACCAGCCAGAGCTGGGAGTACACGCCGACGAAGAGGAGCGAGTACAGGGCTGTGTAGACCCCCGTCAGCCCCAGAGTCACGTAGGTGGGCACGGCGGGGCTGAGCGTGGAGGGGGCCAGGGCCACGCCGCCGGTGGGCAGGAACCGCGGCTGGGCCGTCCTCATGCCGTCCGGGGGCTCCATGGCTGCCGGTTTTTCCCCCCCCTCCGAGCGAGGGAGGGAGGGAGGGAGTGCCGGAGGAGGGGAGCGCTAGAAGGAATCAATGTGGAGGGGAAAGGGGGAGAGTAGGGGCCTCTCTCCCTTTCTCTGGCTGTCTTTGAGCTGTCGCCGCTGTCTCCGGACTCCCCCACCACCGCCTCCACCACCACCACCACCACCACCACCAGCACCACCAGCTCCTCTTACCACCGGCCGGTCTGCCCGCTGCAGCAGCTCCCTGAGGCACGGTTTAAACAATCCAGAAGGGAGCAGGGAAGGAGGGAAAGAAAGGATGTTGTGAACGCCGCGATAGTAGGGGGGGGGGGGGGGCGTGTGTCAGGAGCAGGGAGAACGGAAGAGCAGGAGAGGAGAGGTGGTGGAGAAGCACTGCTGGAGCCGGTAGCTGAGGCACATGATCGGACGCCGGAGAGAGAGAGATGAGTGCGAGAGTGAGACAGAGACCGAGAGTGAGAGAGAGAGAGAGCGAGAGAGGGAGAGAGCGCCGGTCAGCAGTTGTGAGCAGGAAGCTGCATTGTGCTGTAGCTGCTGTAGCCCAGAGAGAGAGAGAGAGAGAGAGAGAGAGAGAGAGAGAGAGAGAGAGAGAGAGAGAGAGAGAGAGAGAGAGAGAGAGAGAGAGAGAGAGAGAGAGAGAGAGAGAGAGAGAGAGAGAGAGAGAGAGAGGCAGAGAGCTCACATACACCACCCCCCTCCTCTTCCTTCTCCGCCTCCCCCCATCCCTGACGCAAGGCCGTACGCATCAGCTGACGCACTCCGCTTTACCTTTTAACCCTATCCTGGAGGTTCCCACAGCCCGGGGGAGAGAGAGAGAGAGAGAGAGAGAGAGAGAGAGAGACAGACAGACAGACAGACAGACAGACAGACAGACAGACAGACAGACAGACAGACAGACAGACAGACAGACAGACAGACAGACAGACAGACAGACAGACAGACAGACAGACAGACAGACAGACAGACAGACAGACAGACAGACAGACAGACAGGGGGAGATAGAGAAAGACAGGGACATGGAGAGGAAGGGAGAGAGTAGTAGTGAATCAAGACAGGGTTTGATTCGCTACATTAGCTTGCTTTTTACACTGCTACTAACAACAACAAAATCTAGAGGAAGAGAGATAGTGAGAGAGAAAGAGGGAGAAAGGGAGAGAGAGAGAGGAGGATGGGGAGGGAGAGGGAGGGGAAGCGAGAGGGGGAGACACTGCTGCACTTTGTCAAACTCCGGACGCTGCGTACGAGGCTGTCGTGATGAGAAACGACCAGCAAACCAAGACATCGCTCCTTCTCTTGTTTGACCTCTTGGGGCACTGTTGCAAAAGTAAACAATGTCAATTGAAATGGAATGTATACAATGATGTAACGTTGTTAATGCAGTAATACTTCTATTTTACACATGGCTTGTATAAAATATGAAATATTTTGCTCGGATTCGCTGTATTTTCAATTGGTGAACCAATCATTTTTCCCCGACGCTGGGTCATGTGAACACAGGGGGAGCCATGAGGAAGAAAACCTCTCCCAGTCCCCTTTGACCCGGCTGCAACATTTTTCCAACTCTGCACCACCCAAGTCAAACAGAAATTGTTGCTGCTTTCTCAGCAAAATCATTATTGATAGATCGCTGAAGGGTAGCTGGGTGGGTTTCTTATGTAGGTAAGAGGTCCACATGCTTAAGGGATAAAATAGTGTACAAAGTCTGGGATAAGAGGGATAGAGTGTATTGGTTGACCAATAGGAACCTTGTTCCCAGACAGTCCTGTATCCTGAAGGCTTATCCTGTTATCCTGTCTATATTGGTGCTGCCAAACAAGTAGCACTCCACGATATTGCTGTGTTATGTCACCTTTTTTTTTTGAAGTGCAGACAATGCCAGCTATATTTATTTTAATCATGTATAAAAAAAGCCTATAAAGTAAAATGTTTTGCAAAGTGAACGATCTTCATTTTTAATCCATACTTCAACCACCAGGTGGCACTAGAGTCCAATTTTTGAGATAAGCATAAAGGACGGCGGACGCCGCCTTATTTATCTTCTCTTGACCAAAACTAAGCGTCACTAATTAAATTATTCCATGAAATATCCAACGTACAATCCAAACTGAGAAACGTGGAATGTTATTTGGCTCATTATTTAAAAAAATGAACACGAGGCGGTAGGGCCAACAAACGGAGCCGTTCGTCACGTGGCAAAGTCCAATTAGTGTATGGAACAGTAGGCTCCACTGTCCTTTACGTAACGATCAATTAACTCGGCCAATTAACTCAGCCTTCTGACATTCAAGGGTCCGTTGCTCGGCTTGAATGGGGTTGAAGTCCGCGGATACACTTTTTTTTATAAAACTTCACAACTTTATAAAACACGTAGGCCTACGTAGTTTTCTGACCATCCACGTAGGTCTATATAGGCTACTTTAATTTAAATGGAAACTCTACAATGCTATCTCCCGTTATTCCTGTGGTGACTGAGATTTCATGAGAATTAGTTGTAGTGGCTTCCGAGGATCTATGATCCTTCACCTCATAATCTCTCTGTTTGACAGAGAGATGAAATCAGCTCTACTATCAATGAACTTGAGTGAACCAACGTTGCTTAACGTTCACCAAAAAGTCAACTCAGTTTCTCAGTCTCTCCCACTCGTAATCTTTTCCCCGTTTGTAGTCGAGCAGCAGGAACAACCCGCACCCCTCACAACACAACTCCGCCCCGTGGTCGACCCCTTCCCAGACCTCCAGTACGCCACACTCTCCCAGGCGTCACTCTCTGGTCTACCTACCCTCCGAGAAGCCCCCCACGACCAGACCCGGTGGCACCGAACACCGAACACGAAAATGGGTTTCCAGGAACGGGGTTGTCTTCTGTGGGCGACCCTCGTGGTCTCTTTGGTATCGTGGGTTCAGTGCGTGAGCAGAGGAGAGCTCTTCCCCTTCGGACCGTCCCGGGACCAGGCGCTGCAGCCAGGGAACGACCAGACGCTGCAGCTCGCTCTGGATAAACCATTCTTCTTCTATGATGAAGCCTTCAATAGCATCTATGTAAGTGGATTAAAGTGATATTATATCTGCTAAGCCTTTCACCATGTATCACCATCATTTGTATTGGTCACTTACTAAAAGCAATAGGCCTACATGTTAATTAAAAACAAAACAAACTAATTTGTGTACAGATTTTGTAACTATCATATTTCGTAGACGTCACTGTTGCGCATGTCTTATTGATCCACAAGATCGTCTATTGGAAACTTTAAAATACAACTGGGACATTTCAGACGTTCTTCTAACCTTCGACGGTGTGAAACGCAGTTTTTATTGATGTGCATCATGTTGTTTGGATTGGGCTCCCCTGTGGAATGCGGTGTGGTCACGCTACCTTGCGTGGGGTTATCGTTTCACTGTTGACCAGGGGCCAAAGTAACTCCACACATCTAATTTTGCAATCCATCCCAAAGCAAAGACCCTCTGGCAGAAGTTACCCGAGGGCTTACTTGATTGAATATGGAAGTAAATCTGCGCCATCGGATTTTGAAAATAAAAAACCATTGAATTCTAAGCACTGAATATTTATCCATTGAAATGAAGTAGGCCTATCTGGATTTTTTTGCCTCTGAATTTAACTCAATAAATCATATTCAGCTTTATTTTTCAATGTTAAAAAAAATCAAAATTAAATATTCCATGTTAAATAATTATTAATAATATTAATAATATATAATAATATTTTCAACGTCCCCAAATTCAACATGCCAAATTCAGCTGCAAAATTCAATGTCAGAAAATTCAGCGTTAACATCCGGGGACCCATGGAGAGCAATCGATCCTAGATGCTAGATCGTGGTCAAGCAAGGAGAGCGGGAATAAGAGCGTCACTCAATTCTTCTTTCTTGATATGAACGTTAATTCTAAACAGCATTTTACACAGTAGCATATAATAGGAAATGTTCAAAGGTAAATCAACGTCATTAAACACTGCTAGCTTTTTATGGGGAGGGAAGCAACGTGGTGGATCTTACTTAACGCCCTATCGGTCTGTAAAATGCTAATCAAATCAAATCAAATGTATTTATTAAGCGCATTGCATAACAAGGTGGGGGGGGGTCTTATGTTTAATTTAATGTTTTCGTTATAATGCACACCGTTTTTTTACTGCAGTAGGCCTATGAAGCAATCGATGAACTAATGCCTGTTGTAGTGTGTGGTGTGTGTGTGTGTGTGTGTGTGTGTGTGTGT
>OLKM01000486.1:160769-228269 GCA_900291075.1 Melanogrammus aeglefinus | reverse complement strand
GCAAGAATGTGCCCTTTTTTTAATTTTTAACACCTTTTTCTTCAAACACTCTGAGTCCGCCACTGCTCCTGAGCTAATCCTCACCGTTGACTTCACTCTTTTCAGGTCAGCACCAACGGCTTCGTGGCCACTGTCCAGCCGCCCCCTGAGGCAGAGTACCTGGCCAGAATGCCCGCCGAGTTCGGCATGCTCGCCGCACTACAGGGCGACCTGGACACCAGCGACGGCGTGGGGAAGGTCTTCTTCCGCCAGGACCACAGCCCTGCCGTTCTGCGGCAGGCGGCCGACCTCATCAACGGGGCCTTCCCAGAGGACCCGGCGGTGAACCCCACCCACGTGGTGGTGGTCACTTGGGTGGACGTGGCCACCCACGAACCCCCGAGCAGAGGGGACGGCGTGGGCAAGAAGGTGAGATCCACTGGACGGGCCATCGTGGAGAGAGAGGGGTGGTGCCGCTGAACTGAACCCACTGATTAATATCGTTGATCTTTCGCCCCACAGAGGAACACATTCCAGCTGGTGATCGCAACCCACGAGAAGGCCTCCTACGCCATTTTGCTGTACGAAAGGGGTGGCGTGCAGTTCCACTCCACACCCATAGGGGGTGCTAGTGTGCCCATGCAGGTCGGCTTCAGTAAGGGTCTGGTCAAGGGCTTCTTCTTCTCCAGTCAAGGGCCCTACTACCCCATCGCCACTGATGAGGCCACCGTCAGGGAGCTGGCAGAGTAAGTAGCTCAGCAACCACCTACTGATTCTTAGGAACGTCGTTCATTCATTTAAAACGTGGTTCCTGAGTCCATGAGGATTGTGTCAGGAGTCATGGTTCGAGTCTGTTCCCATCCCTCTCAGGGAGACGAACGCGGGCGTACGCGGCGTCTACGTGTTCGAGGTCGGAACTTCGCCCCTGTTCTCCAATGTGGCCCCCGGCGAGGTCCTTGACCTCCCGGCCGAGAGGCCACAGGAGCCGGCCCCTGAGCCCAGGAGGGCCAGCTATGACGCGGGAGAGCAAGTGGATGCCCTCCCTCTGCCGTTCGACGCCAACTACAACCCGTTGCACCACCCGGAGGTAGTGCACCGGGTGGTGGACGACACAGACATCAACGTAGACGGTGGGTCTATGTATATTTAGGGCATTTAGCAGACACTTTTATCCAATCATCGGGAACAGTTAGGGTAAGATGTCTTGCTCAGGAACAACACGACACTCCTAGTAGGAGCCAGAGATTGAACTAGCAACCTTTCGGTTACATGTCAATGCGCTCTCCCTCCTAAGAAAAACCAACCCTCATATGTAAAGCAGGGGATTCATCGATTCTGCCGTTTACTGTGGTAGTGCTGTACTATGTTCTGAAGCATGTTGAGTGCTGTCATTCCAAGCTCCATCTGCTCAACAATCCGTCTGTTCGCTCCACTCGCAGTGTTCCGGTACAACTCCGAGACCTGCGCCGCCGGCAGAAGCAACTGCGGTCCTTTCGCCGAATGCCGGGACTACACGGGCGGCTACTGCTGCCGCTGCACGCCCGGTTTCTACGGCAACGGAAAACAGTGTGTGGCGGAGGGTGAGAACCTGGTCCCGTGCCGCGTTAAAACACCAACACTAGTGCCAGGAAGCACTAGTTCAGCGAGGCACTGAGATGAAGGTTTGAGTCTTTTCCCCCCCCCCCACAGGAAAACACCAGCGGATCAACGGGAAGGTGCAAGGAAGGGTCTACGTGGGGCACTCCCCCTCGCCGGTTGAGTTCAGCAACAACGACCTCCACTCATACGTGGTGGTCAACGACGGGCGCTCTTACGTGGCCATCAGCGACATCCCGGACAGTCTTGGGCCCTCGCTGCAGCCACTGTCCGCCCTGGGCGGGGTCATCGGCTGGGCCTTCGCCCTGGAACAGCCCGGCTTCAAGAACGGCTTCAGCATCGTAGGTGAGGGAAAGATTCTAGACCAACGGACCGAGCGAGACTAAAAATCCTTTCGGTTCACCTTGGCTTTGTCGATTCAAGTGACGTCTTTGTTATTTGCGTCGCTCAGCAATATTTTCATTGAACTCAAGAAGCATTCAACTGTTGATGCTGCACCATGCTCTCAAAAGCGGAAACGGCTTCCCCTTGACGTAGCGTCAAAGAAAGGACTCTCCCAGCATTACCTCGTCTTGGACCCAGAACAGCTGAACAGGCTGTATATTCATGACACCCCCCCCCACTGACCCTAGCCCTCCCGAGGGTACAGGAAAAAAATCCTTTAATTAGCAAGGAAGAAATCTTGGGAAGCATCAGCCGGACACTTGATGTTTTCCCCTCTTTCCCCTCTGCAGGAGGGGAGTTCACCAGGAATGGCGGACGTGACCTTCCAGCCCGGCAATCGAGAAGCTGAGCATCACGCAGGAGTTCAAGGGCATCGACGAGCACGACCACCTGGTAGTGAGCACCACCCTGGAGGGCCGCCTCCCCGAGGTGCCCCGGGGGGCCACCGTGCAGCTCGACAAGTACTCTGAGATCTACCAGTACTCCAACAACCGTAAGGCACCCAGACTCAGAGTCACGTCAATGTCACGCACGCATGAAGTTGTTGATACATTAACAACGGCAAGTTATTCAGTAGAAAATGTCTAACTTCTATGTTGCAAAAAATGCTGCTGTTCAGGCAAGTATATTAAATATACATTATAAATGTTATTATTTATATTATACATTTTGATTGTGTTGAGACAAATGAGTAAAAGTCATTCCTTAACATGATTGCATGCTAGAAAACTTTTCTTGATTCTCGAGTTTGCCTTGCAAACGATCATGTTATATACACATGTGCATTAGTCTTTATCTCTCTCTCTGCTAATGCTGTTAGACATGACTCTGTCCAATCCCCAAGAGGCTTCTGAATCATCGTTCAACCGTTCAAGTGGTGCAGAGGAAGCCATGCACGATGTCTGTTAGTTTTCACCCGATCTGTCCCTCCGCTCACCAGTCATCAGCTCGTCGTCCACACGGGATTACGTGGTCACCCTTCCCGAGGGCACGTCCGAGACCCGGACGTACCAGTGGCGTCAGACCATCAGCTTCCAGAGCTGCCAGCACGACGAGTCCCTCAGATCCATGAAACCCACCCAGATGCTCAATGTGGACCAGATCTTCGTCATGTACGACTCCACTAACCAGCTCATGCGCTATGCCATGAGCAACAAGATCGCCGACGTCAACGGTGAGGTCACGCAGGTTATTGTCGTCCCTTCCTGAGACTTCCTGTTTTGGCGTTATTTCACTTCCTTCCTGGTGTTCTCGTGGTCCACATCCTGGCCCCAGATAGCGCATGCGGGACTATTCTGTCTCGATCGTCTGGTGATTGCTGCTGTGATTGGTGAGGGAATTCTAGCAGCGACCCCCCCGTATATATATATATATATATATAGAGCGTCAGATCTTATCTTCTCACGACGACCTATATATATACACAGTGTGAGATCTTATCATCTCATGACGACCTATATACATACATTTATATATATATATAAAAATATAAACTGAGTGAGATCTTATCTTGTCATGATGACCCGCTATAAACCCCGCCCCGTTCTTGTGTGTCCTGACCTCAGGAGGAGAACCCGAGGAGAACCCTTGCTTCACCGGGAGACACGGGTGCGACACCAATGCCGTCTGTCGCCCGGGACAGGGCACTCACTTCAACTGCGAGTGTGCCGTCGGATTTGACGGAGACGGTCGCTCGTGCCGCGGTACGGATGAAAAATTTGTACAAAACCTCCCATTGTGTGTAATACAAGTATATGAATACAAGAGGCTTTGAAGGGGAAAGAAATATAATTATTTATATATCTATATTATATATAAATAGAATTATATATATATAAATATAGCCATTTTTGCGGATATATATTTTGTAGGGCTTCACCTACTTGTGAACCCCTACAAAATGTGATTAGTTACAGTTACATTTACATGATGAATGATTCCATCAGGAAAAGGGTATGTATCTGTAAGGAGCCATCGTTGGATTTACCATTAGACCCAATTAGTAATTCCTTCCTTCCTGGGAAGCTGGGCACTCCTTGACAATTAGCAAAGCGAGACCTCAGCGTAAACAAAGCCACCGTATTACTGCACCACATGGTCCCAGACCAAACATTCAATCAAAGGATAGCATATCCAGTTCCCAGCCCCCTCCCAGCATATCAGAGAGAGAGAGAGAGAGAGAGAGAGAGAGAGAGAGAGAGAGAGAAGGAGAGAGCTAGAGTAGAGAGCAGAGGAGAGGAGAGAGAGAGAGAGAGAGAGAGAGAGAGAGAGAGAGAGAGAGAGAGAGAGAGAGAGAGAGAGAGAGAGAGAGAGAGAGAACGAACTGCTGTAGTGCACGCAGAGGAGAGAGAAAAGGGATGTTTTTCAATTACCATAAAGATAGGTTCTGTAGATTGTGGTCATTAAAACTGGAAACGCGCCCGCTGATCCTTAGAAAACGGCATCAGGAAAAAGAGAACGATAATGTGCACGCAGAGGAGAGAGAAAAGGGATGTTTTTCAATTACCATACAGATAGGTTCTGTAGATTGTGGTAATTAAAACTGGAAACGCGCCCGCTGATCCTTAGAAAACGGCATCAGGAAAACGATAATGTACAGAGTTCCCAGAGTTCAGTGGGAGACTGTAATCAACTGCAGTTCTTTGATGATTCCCTCGTGACCGTGGTTTTGTCTCTATGTTTGCCCCCCACCAGACGTGGACGAATGCAGAACCATCCCTAATATCTGTGACCAGAATGCCATCTGCAACAACCAGCCGGGAACCTTCCGCTGTGAATGTCACGAAGGCTATCAGTTTGCCACTGATGGTCACTCCTGTGTTGGTAAGTGGCATGTGTGCATCGCCAGGTACAACTGCAAGTCTCTGGTAATAGTGGGTGGAAATGTTTCAATAAACAAACATAAACGGTAATATAAGGTATAAAACCTTTGTTTATCACGAATGGAGAGTTATTCAGGCATATGATTAGCATGGCGGACTTGAGCTAATACTGGGGAATACAGGAATAATTAGAGTCTAGGAGTGTGTGTGTGTGTGTGTGTGTGTGTGTGTGTGTGTGTGTGTGTGTGTGTGTGTGTGTGTGTGTGTGTGTGTGTGTGTGTGTGTGTGTGTGTGTGTGTGTACGTGTGTGTGTGTGTGTGTGTGTGTGTGTCTATCTGTGTGTTCATGCGAGCCTATTATCCAGAGTTTCTTCTTAACCTCCCTAATGCTTGCTATGGACTTAAAAACTTTATTTTCACTGCCTCGTACTATCCATCCCTTTAATGACACACCTATCAGGACTTCATTCTTTTAATTTCAACATTTATATTTACATTGGCGGAAAAACCCGGTTTGACATCCCGCTCATCCTCCTCTCCAACAGAAGTCAGCCGACCCACCAACCACTGCGACGAAGGAACCCACAACTGTGACGTCCCTGAGCGCGCTCAGTGCAGCTACACCGGAGGCTCCGCCTTCATCTGCTCCTGCCTGCCAGGATACATAGGCGATGGCAGTGTGTGTCAAGGTGATCGATGAGAGCACACACAAGAACACACACTTCACTTCCCACCCTGAAATGAGAGCGCAAACAGTTCAATCAATAACTCTACGTTATCTAAGTTGCAGCTTTCTTGCTTAGCTAGCTTGCTTAGCTTAGTGTTTACAATAAGGATACTTCACTCAAGTGTTTTCCTTTTAGTTATTACAACCAGTTCAGCCTCCGCATTCCACAACAAGGATGGTGGGGACATAATTGTTAAACCATCCAACCGGGGGAGTGCAGCATAGATTGGTTATACATCTGGTACAACTACAGCAGGACATGAAACAAAGCAGATGGTGTATGTATATTCACCACATCCCGGCCCCTTCCCCCCCGCCACACACACACACACACACACACTCTCTCCAGGGATTCACCCATTCATATTTTCCATCTCTTCTCTCTCTCTCTTTTCTCCATACCTCTCCTGTCCTCTTGCTCGGTAGTCTACCGGTATCTGCTCAAATCATCCATCCATACAGCGCCACAGTCAGACTCTCCAGTTAACCTCTGACCTCGAACTCAGCCAAGACCCAAGTTCACCAGATCTTTAAAACTGAACCTCAGGCTCTCAAGTGGCGCGGCATGTGGCTCAGGAGGTAGAACTGGATTGACTGGTAGCCAGAAGGTTGCTAATTCGAGGGTCGAGGTGTCCCCCGAGCAAGACACCTCACCCTAACTGCTCCCGACGAGCTGGCTGTTGCCATGCACGGTTGACTCCGCCATCGGAGTGTGTGAATGTGTCCATGAATGGTTGAATGTTAGCCGATATCGTAAAGCGTTTTGAGTGGCCACTGGTTAGAGAAGGGCTGTCGAAATGCAGTCCATGTACCATTTATCAACGCCTCGTGTGTCTTGATTCCCCAAGATTCGGATGAATGCCGGCCTGGCAGCTGCCACCAGGACGCCGTGTGCTACAACACCCAGGGATCATTCACCTGCCAGTGCAGGCCAGGTTACTATGGAGACGGCTTCCAGTGCGCCCCAGGTGAGAGTCTCGGAATGCGAGCCCCCCCTGCGGCCTCGGAGAGCCTTGATAACATTCACCGTGGTCTCTCACAGTGGGTTTAATCTGCTGTTAATGAGGCTTGGGTTGAATCTGGGTTTCAAGTTGTTTCCAGTCCTATTTTTAACAAAATTGTATCTGGTATTAGTGAGTGGGGTTATTATAAAAGGGCTGTAGATCGTTTTTCTGCCATCTATCCGTAATGTCTTGACGGAGAACGATAAAAGAGATTTTCTGTCGTAACTGAATTCCGTATTTTGCGATGTTTTTTCAAGAAGATTGTTCTAGTAAATGGTGATTTCAACTGGTTTCCATTCTTATTTTTAACTTGATTTTATCTGGTATTAATGAGGCTGGGGTTGTTATAAAAGTGCATTAGATCGTTTTTCTGCCATCTATCAGTAATGTCGGGAGAAAGAGAACGATAAAAGAGATGGTCTTAACTAAATTCAATCTTCTGTTTTTTTTTGAGGAGATTGTTCTAGTGAATGGTTGTTTCAAGCACTTTCCAGTCTTATTTTGAACTGGATTTATACGCCCCCCCAGAGAGGACCAAGACCCAGTGTGAAGCCCACAGAGACAGTCTCCTGGGGGCCTCAGAGTACCGGCCCCGGCCAGTCGGCCACCATGTCCCCACGTGCAGCGACCGCGGCGACTACACGCCGGTCCAGTGTCACGCCAGCACCGGACACTGCTGGTGTGTGGACCACCGCGGGCAGGAGATCCCCGGGACGCGCTTCGGGCCGGGCCAGCGGCCATCTTGTGAGTAGCAGCTCAGAGCCTGGATACAAAATGACTCTGACATCACCAACGCTGTAGTCTACAAAATACATACAAAATATGAAACTTTATTCTGCGCACTGGGCACTTAAAAAATATTGCACTTTGCTCTTCTGTTAATGGATTCTTTTTGGTTTGGTTTTTGTATTTCGTTTTTTCATGGCTCTCGATTGACAATGGCACCTCCAAAGCTGAATAAAAAAGTACACCTACATCACATATGCTGTAGTAAACAAAATACATACAAAATATGAAACTTTATTCTGCGCACTGGGCACTTAAAAAATATTGCACTTTGCTCTTCTGTTAATGGATTCTTTTTGGTTTGGTTTTTGTATTTCGTTTTTTCATGGCTCTCGATTGACAATGGCACCTCCAAAGCTGAATAAAAAAGTACACCTACATCACATATGCTGTAGTAAACAAAATACATACAAAATATGAAACGTTATTTTGCACACTGGGTTCTTTCAAAATATTTTTCGACAAAAAGGTTTTCCGAATCAGAATTAGTATGTACCGTCGGTTGGCCACCGCTCATTTCCCGCCGGGCCTCCGCTAGGTATCGACCACGGCGATGCCCAGCCCCCGGTGAGACCCACCACCCGACCCGGTGTCCAGCCTCCTCCCTCGGGGACCCACCTGGTGTTCGCCCAGAACGGCCGGATCGAGCACATCCCGCTGGAGGGCTATGACATGAAGCCCGACCAGGCCAAGACCGTGCTCCATCTGCCTGTGAGTCTGTTCTGCCGTGTCGCAACTTATCGATGTTTCAGATCAATTATCCTCGGTTCGACTGGTGGCGTTTACTATGGGATCTTTTATTGGATTGGGTTTTCCCAAGGGTTTTTCAAAGATGTTTGACACGTGGTTCGAATCGGTTTGGGATTCTGTAAAATAGGTGAATTGTTGTGTGTTGGAGGTTGAGTGTGCTCTAATAGTCATGGCTTGTTTATTTAGGAATGTTCTGTTAGAAGTGGTTGTGCGTCTGTGCGGTCTAATGTGAAAACGCATCGTGACCTTAGGAATCCCATTTGACATTCTCACGGTTTGGTAATAGCTTTGTGCAGTTTAAAATGAAAACGATTCATATCTAATGGTTCTTACTTCAAGCATAAGAATAGGATGTTAAATGTGGCTTAACTCGAGCAGAAAAAATAGCACTTACTTGTAGGTATCTGTCAACATTCTGGAGAAAGCAACCACCTGTGTTGAAATTAGTGTCTTCTGCACATGTTGTCAGCTTACCTAAGTTTGCTTGCCTGTAATAAACAGCTTGTGCGTTAAAACTCCCAATTTCCCCCCCTTCTGCCTTCATGCTCTTGAAAAGGCTAGGCTTGTGCTTTATTGGAGACACATGGTGACATGGTTGCAAATTGCTAACATCAGCGCAACACCCTAGAACTACAAACTGCATTTCATGTCGCGGAGATTCCCAGACCAGCTGGCTCCGGTTTGTGTCTAGCTGTTGCGCATCCATATTCCGGTCTTTTTTATGGGCCAGTTTTTGTTTGTTTTCTAGCCTGTGTCTAGACGTTAATGTCCTGAAATATGCAGAACCATCTGTCTTGTTTTTGTTCTTGTTTTATCGCGCTCCGTTCTGGTTTTTCAAAGAAACCGCACTTCAAAGACACTTGTGGTTTACCTCTCCATCTCCGCAGGGCAAGCTCATCATCGGGGTGGCCTACGACTGCGTGGAGAAGATGGTCTACTGGACGGAGATCAGCCCCTCCTCCATCAACAAGGCCAGCTTGGAAGGAGGAGACATCATCCCGGTCATTGAGTCAGGTGGGGTCCACGATTCGCAGTTCATTCACTCTGAAAACCACGTCTGGTATCCTCTTGCATCACACACGTTACTCTCCGCTTGCGATTACTTTTGAAGTGAGAATCAATCAATGAGTCCTCGTCTCCTTTCCCAAATAGGGGTCAACAGCCCGGAGGGGATCGCCGTAGACCACCTGGGTCGGAATATATTCTGGACGGATTCCGGCACGGACCAGATTGAAGTAGCCTCAATGGACGGGTCTCAACGGCGGGTCATTGTAGCCACGGACCTCGTAAACCCCCGTGCTATCATCGCCGACCCCGCTAATGGGTGAGGCCTTCTCATGTGTTGCCCATTTTGCTCGTGCTTGGACACAAACGTTTTCTTTGATTCTCTCCCAAGTCAAGCATCTGATCTAACAACGCCCACATTCCTTTACAAAGAAACATATACTGGGCTGACTGGGACCGGGACGCGCCCAAGATTGAGACCGCTTATATGGACGGGACCAACAGACGGGTGCTAGTGAAGGATAACCTGAGCCTTCCTAACGGCTTGACCTACGAGCCTCAGAGCTCTCTGCTCTGCTGGGCAGATGCCGGTAGGTTTCACATAGAGTCTGCATAGCCTCCCCCTCCCCTACCCCTACACCCCTTTTACTCATTTATTGTATGTTGTACGTCCTTGCACTTAGTAGTTGCACTTAATAGTACTTAGCATTGTGTAGTATCTTATCCTAGCTAGCTTTGTTGGATAGATAAACCTAGCATTTGTAACAAGTGCTCGCCACTTGTTTCTATGAACATTCTTACTGTACTGACAGCGATATATTGTTTCTCTTTCTTCTGACAAATATACCTATTGTAAGTCGCTTTAGATAAAAGTGTCTGCTAAATGCCCTGAATGGCAATCCAAATGTAATGTTCTAGTAAACGTTCAATAACAAGGCTGTGTTGTCTCTCCTGCATGTAGGCACAAGGATCCTGGAGTGTATGAACCCGGTACGGGGAGACCGCAGAAAGATGACGGAGGGGATCCAGTACCCGTTCGGGATGACTTCTTATGGGAAAAACCTTTATTACACCGACTGGGATAGGTAGGCTCCATCACCAAGGGGTTTGTCAACAAAATTACTTATTTTATGTTGAAATTAATACTTGCTTTTGTATATTCAACAACTTAAGGGTTAGACTCGTGACATAGCTAAGTGGAAACGTATCCTGGAGGCATCCTCATGATGTAAAAGGGTCGGCTTTGCTCGGGAGGTAGAGCAGTGGCCTTGTAGTTCGTTCCCCAGCTCCTCCTAGCTGAGTGTTGATGTGTCCCCAAGCAAGACACTTAACCCGAACTGCTCCTGACGAGCTGGCTGTCGCCTTGCATGGTTGACTCTGCCGTCGGTGTGTCAATGTGTGTATTAACCGATGTAAGTCGCTTTCGGTAAAAGTGTCTGCTAAATGCCCTAATTGTAATTGTAATTGTATAACATTCCTTGCAAAAAAATCCACATCCAAAATTAGAAAGTTATTCCTGGGTGCTGCAAAAAGCTACAAAAAAAACAATGAACCCTTTATGTACCCTTTGGCGTGTGATGTAAGAGACCAGCGTTGTCCTGGTGGCCAATTAGCGGGCCATGAAGAAGAGAGGGACAAAGGTTAACCTTCCAGTACCGCTCCCAGAGTAAGGGTTCTGGCCTTGATGTTCCCCCACACTCGGCGCCTCTTCCCTGCACACTGGAGGGCTTTCTCCCCTCCGTGGGGCCAGGCGGTTTGTGGACCATGACCACGGAGAGAGGGTGCCAGGCGATAGAGGGCAGGGTCAAGCAGGCCGCTTTAAAAAAGTGACAGCTGCCTGCCATTTTTCTGTCTCTTCAGCGTCTGTGAGTGACCTGTCCATGACCCCTGTCCCTCTGATCTGCCCAGAGATTTACCCCGGTGGATCAGAGAGAAGCAGTTTTTTTGGTTTGGGATTGTGTGCGTGTGTGTGTGTGTGTGTGTGTGTGTGTGTGTGTGGTTGTGTGTGTGTGTGTGTGTGTGTGTGTGTGTGTGTGTGTGTGTGTGTGTGTGTGTGTGTGTGTGTGTGTGTGTGTGTGTGTGTGTGTGTGTGTGTGTGTGTGTGCGTCTGTGTGTGTCTGTCTGTGTGTGCGTCACTGTATATCTCTGTTAGTCTCTTTTTGTTTTTCTTTCGTACGGGGGAGCCTAAACGCTTCAAGTGCTTCAAAAAGGAGCCAAATTAACTCTAAACTAAACTTGACTCCCTCTGCTTTCATCTGGAGCCCCGTCCGTCTCTGCCCATGGAGGACTGAACTGTTCTGTTGATTGTGTTTATGTTAGGCAGGCCGTGGTTGCCGTGGACACCAACGGTGGCCTGGAGACGTCTGAGTTCCTGCCCCTGAAACGCACCAAGCTGTACGGCATCACCACCGCCTATGCCCAGTGTCCAGCTGGTAACCCACTCACTCAACACGCACTCAACACATCTGAGCATACTTCCTAAGTCTCCTTCTTCTTACGTTGACCCCAAAATGTTTACCGAAAACAACATTCTGTTTGCACCGTGACCTTTGGATGGCAGCATTCTGTGATTCATAGACCGGTCTAAAGAGCATTTCTTAGAAAATGCTGTCACTCTGGTGAAATTGTGGCTTCCTCCAGCCTCTTTCTGGTCACTGTCGCCACACCATGAACTCCTTTGAGTTTAACGGGGACTTTTTGAAAGAGCGAGTATGGATATACTCCTCAAGCATGCGAGTATCTGGAGGAATTGCCAAGGATTCGTCCAGGGAAAAGGTTGCAGTTAGTGCATATCGCAGTACGAGGCTTTACTCCTCCAAACCTCCCCGCTAGATAAGAGGGCATAAATCCAGAGAATGCAGAGCCAAGGGGCCCTCCGACATCTGGAGTCTGCTATGTCTCACCCAACTATGACACACACACACACACACACACACACACACACACTATGTGTATCTGTTGACCAAATTGAGAAGTGGCTGTTGCCTTAAGCCCAAATGTTCTGGTGCTTGAAAAACAACCCCCCCCCCCCCCCCCAAACTGTCTCAGGGTGGACTGTGTTGAACATAACACACTGTCATCGTTGGACATGTTTAACTTTTCTGTGTTCTTGTTTCTCCTCCACGCCCCATGCCCCCCCCCAGGACAAAACTACTGTGCTGCGAACAACGGAGGTTGCTCTCACCTCTGTTTAGCCACGCCGAATGGACGCTCCTGCAAGTGCCCCGACAACGCGGCCAGCGTGGGCTGTGTGGAGAGAGGGCAGTGAGCTGGAGATGGAGAAGGAGATGGAGATGAAGAGAGAGAGAGAGAGAGAGAGAGAGAGAGAGAGAGAGAGAGAGAGAGAGAGAGAGAGAGAGAGAGAGAGAGAGAGAGAGAGAGAGAGAGAGAGAGAGAGAGAGAGAGAGAGAGAGAAGAGAGAGAGAGAGAGAGAGAGAAGAGAGAGAGAGAGAGAGAGAGAGATCTGTGGAAGTAATAAGGGGTGGAAGTTCAAATAAGGAGTCCCAAAGTGTTCTTTAGGGTAACTGCTCGACAGTAACAGACAAAAACAAAAGAAAATTCGTAATGTAATTCCTTTGCCTTTATGAATATATATGAATGCCTATCAGAATTGTAAATATATACACATTTTGTTGACATTGTTTTATACCAATGCACATAATCTAAGAAAACTAAGGGACTACAGGGATATTGAATATTTAAAATGTGAAATTCATTACAGCAATACATGACATCAGGTGCTCCAACATGGTTATTATGATGTTTTACGTACGGTATCGTCAGCTTGTGATAAACTGTAACACAGGTTATGATATACGTATGGGTTACCGAATTGACAATCAAATGAGAAGAAAAACATGACTCGAGGTGCAAATACTATGGAGTTGGTTTACATTCTGGGGAGTGAATAAAAAAAGTTACATGGTTGTGTGTCTCTGAGTGAAGTTACAGCGCCATCGTGTGGGATGCAGGCTATGTCGCCAACGATAAACGGGGTCATTTGAACCACTTCCAATTCCCGTTGTTATTTGGAAAATACATTTAATTAATGTGCCCGGTCAACAACTGCAAAATGTCGGAAAATAATTTACACATCTTCATTGTAAGATCCCCTCGCAGGGGGCATACGAAACCTCTCCGCCCCAGGGCCCAATGGCAGGTTAAGGCAGGCCTGCACACACACACACACACACACACACACACACACACACACACACACACACACACACACACACACACACACACACACACACACACACACACACACACACACACACCTTGTTATCAACTAAATATGTCGACTGTGGTCGAAATGTGTGAACTAATGAGATATGGGTTGAGTAGGGGATGATGCAAGAATTATATTACGATTTTGACGCTACATATATAACATCATGTAATATCCAAAATCGTAATATAATTCTTGCATAATGTTGTTGTCACACAATGTTGTATGTTGTGTCACAATGTACACAAAATGCTGTGTGTACATTGTTTTATTGCTGAACCAAGCCTATCCAGTGTGTAGAAGTTTACACAGTAGTTTGATGTAAATGCATTGCACATTTGAGAGGATATCAAATCATAGTCGAATATATTGTGAAAGATAATGATTTTAATTTACTCAGAAATATGGACATCTTAAAACTGCCTTAGCCACATGTCATCAACTGTCCTTTAAAAGTACAAGGTAAATCGAATACAATTCTCAAAAATGTGCACAACGTCTTCATGTGTATGCAATTAATAAAAAGATAACGTGTGCTGTTATGGCGGGTTGGTGTGGTACTGATGCTGCTCGTTAGGATGGGGGCGCTATTGTTTTATAAACTGCTTGGGTGGGACCGGGACGCCATAAACAACGGTAGTGGTTTGAGGGATGCTGGCTGATGAGAGAACATTGAATTACATAGTGGCTAGGAGTCGGACCTCATTAGTGAAATGAGGTACAACCAAACATGTAATGCTGTCGTTATCGTAATATTTATTGAATGAGTTACGTTGCGACAATGTTTGACATTGCTCTCGCTCTCGTGCTAGTGTTCACATATAGGCTAGTCATACTGTGTTGAACCAACAGGCTCATGTTATGATTTCATGTAGTTCTTGGCTTTTCAATGCATACATGGTTGAGAGTAGACCATCTAGTGTCATTTCGGTAGTGCGATCCCGCAACTGCTTCGCAGCAGCTCCAACATCCTTGTCAAGACAGTCATGGAATGGTCCAAATGCCCTGGATTTACTTTTCAGAGTAAAAGCATTTATTTACGCGACTGAAGCTATATGAGACTCTAGTTATTTCATATATATTATGATAACAGCATAAATCATGTAATAATTAAATGTAGCCTACACATTCAAACCTGGACAAAACGATTTTTTATATATTATTTATATGAAAAACATGATTTGATAAATTATTTGGGCATTAATTAAAGAATTACAAGTCACATAACAACATTAACCTTATAAAATAGAAAAATAATTCATATATGTCACTAGAAATAGGCCTACCCTCGAACGACCACCTGCAGGCGTGATTGCCGTAGAAAACACAGGACCGGCTTTTATTTTGAAAGCGCCGTTCTTCACCAGAAGTGGTATTCTGGCAGCCGGCTTTTACCTTGCCGTACCATCTCATTGAATGTTGACAGATAGGCTAGCTATGGGCTTCGCTCCTGTCTGGTTTTGACCTGTTTTGTTTGCAACAGGGCAGGTATAGTAGAAATGGTCCGTATGCTCACACAGCCCCCCTCAGCTGTGTGTGTGGGGACGACACGACACAGCGCTCACCATCCATACCTCTGAGTGCATGGAGGAAGTAATAATATCCTCTGATGCTAGCTATTGATAGCTGCTTTATTGGGATTTTCCTGCAGAGCCCGCTGTCAAAGAGGCAAACCAGTAAGGAAATTTCATAGATGTGTCATGCATGACTTCGAGGACCGCTTTGGGGACACTTTAGGAAGACCTTCGGAGGATTGAGGAGGCGACCGACAGACCAATCAGTGATAACTGACTTTGCCTCCTCTTCTCGAAGTTGTGCGAGACATGGCCAGTCCACATCACAATGATCTGTCGTTTGCATGGGAGAAGTATATGGACTGTCGACTACAAGGAGCAGATCTACAGGTAGGTCCCTGTGTGTGTGTGTGTGTGTGTGTGTGTGTGTGTGTGTGTGTGTGTGTGTGTGTGTGTGTGTGTGTGTGTGTGTGTGTGTCACATTGGCTGAATTGATGAAACTGAAAATGAAAGGGAAATTAAGCGTTTGTGTTGGTTCTGCGTTGAACAAGTTTCTGTTGAAACTCGGATTTTTGCAACACGATTAGAGGCCAATGACACACAGACACACACACACAGACACACACACACACACACACACACACACACACACACACACACACACACACACACACACACACACACACACACACACACACACACACACACACACACACACACACACACACTGTGCGAGAGAGTCAGTGAACTAACTTCGGATCATGGGACTAGGATTAGGACCACTGGAGATCTGACACACACTCATACTTGCTCTAAAGGTATGTCCTGTTATTCACATCTAGAGCCCTTTTCTTTTTGGTCATCTAGAAAACTGTGTATGAGTCTGTGTACAAATACATAGCGATACATTCATATGTGTGACACTGAATAACTAATTGCAACATCTATATTTCTCAATGATGTTGTCTGCAAATGTACTGCTTTATGTATCTCTTAATATTATAACACATTTTCCAATAAGGGAAACCTTAATCTGCACCTCAGTGGTAGTATTTCTTGAGTAGATCATGATTTTTTTTACCTTTCCAAATTACAGAACCAATCTCTGGTCTGTAGATGAGATAGCGTGTAGACTCCCCTCAGGATGTTTCAAAACACCAGGGTAAAAAAAAAAGGTTGATGCTCACTTAACACTTGAGTGTTGGAGTAGTTTCATGCTGCTTCTGCTTATCTGATATGGTTAGTTTTATTCAGCAAATCAGTTTAAGGCGAACTGAGGACAAGTTAAAGCGAGTCGTTTTGTTACACGAATGGATTTTGCAAGACTCGGACAACTAGGCTGTTATTGTAAGTAAACCTTATCGGTATTAGCAGTTATACTATGTATGGATTGTCGACAGGTTGTCAGGCATAGACTATTTCCTTGATATCTATAGAAACCGAAGTTTGCAGCTACTAATGGTAACTACTTGCAGCTACCATTATAGAACTAGAACCTTCAATCCCTCAATGGTTACTGAGTGTGGTATAAGGGACAATATAATAGATACTGGAGCCTCATATACTCCTAGTCTATTTCCCCTGGCCTGCATTCATTGTAATGAAATGCAAGCTTACATTTGACAAACCAATTCATTATGGAAGCACTGTGTCAGAAAAATAAAGCAGAGTAAATAATATGTGGCATGAATGTGAAATGCACACGCGTTCTCGAATGGCTCCGTAAAGGCATTAGCCTAACTGGTAGAATTGGGAATTTTACTGTCTCAGAGTGGGGCTGCTGGTGTGAAACCGATGATGTGTCACCTTCGCAGAGTTTGTTATCTCTTACCATGGAATCTGTGTTTCCACACAACCTGTTTAGTAATGAAACGATGCAAGACAGCGTCTAATGACGAGTCGTTTGTTTGCTTTTGTTCAAGTCTCTCTCTTTATTTCACGCTGGTCTGTGTCATTATTCTTTCATGCAAACAGCTGCAGGCCTACACCAATAGAAGTCAGTTTACATGTTATTACAGTCTATGAATTGTTACGCCTTTAGGTGTGATACTGTGCCAGTCAGTGTGTTTTGAGGGGAAATCGAGGCGTTTGAAGCTGGGAGACAGTGGTCTGTTGGTCACTTGAATAATTAGCCAGTGTTTACATTTTTTAGAACGTCAAATGTTTGTTTGTGAAACAAGGACCTAGTTTGTCTTGGTTTGAGGAAGTCTTCAGTACATCTGAATGACCATATGACTGCATTCTGTTTATGTTTGAGTTTTTATACTACAGCTAGGCTGCAGGTGTGTTGACATCCTGCTACTTAGTTTCCCATCTGTGCTCTTATTTCTCTACTTTGTGACAATATTACAATCTGCCTACTGTGGAAGATACACCACGTCCTTCACACTTGCTTTCGCGTTAGTTTTTTTTACCTTCCTATTCGCTGTGTTGATTTGCTAAGACGTCAGAGCAAAATGAAGAAAAAGTCCTTTGCTCTCAGTTCCTCATTGAAGCTGTGGTGGTTAGCCTCATACGTGACCCTGACACGTTTCAAGGAGGCCCAAGTCTCCAGATACACTCTAGGGACGGGTTGACAACAGTGTATCCTTAGCCTGGCTCCGCCCGCCTAAGTGCTTTCGCTCAATTTTAATTTCCCTTTAATACTACGTCTGGGTTTGCGGAATATTCGCGGATTTCCTCCGTCCAAATTGTGTGCGTCCAATCAGTGAACAGAAGGAGTGGCTGAGAACAATGACGTTAAAGTCAGCTCTCGTTAGCGGACATCTTCACGCACGGTGTTTGGTTTGTTTTCAGCCTGCACGCAACTGGATTCCCAGCCGGTCCCGGTGTTACACCGAATTCTGCGACCCGTCGAAAAGTGTGACCCCAGAGGGCGCTGTTGCACATTTTCTGCAACATGCACGAGTCTGAAGCTAGACTCGGAATGGGTACGATCGTTTTGTGACACCGGGCAATGCTTTCTTTCTTGAAAGCGTCTTACTGAGCGTCTTATTGGGAAAGAAGCAACGGTGATTGACCGTACTAAACACCTTATCCATTCTATGGGTCTGTGAAATGCAAATGAAATCAAATGTAGCCTATTTATTAAGCACATTTTATGTTTTTGTTATAATGCCCACCGTTTTTATTTGTAGGCCTATGCCCACCGTTATTATTTTTTTTTACTGCCGTTTATGAAATAAATATGAACTAATGCCACAATTATTCATGTAGGCTATGCGATCATCACAGAGTCCACAAGCAGCAGGTCGCAATCCCCGATGGGTCACAATTCATGACAGCAGACCGTCGAAATCTGCGACCACACTGTAAATGCGGGGAAAATGAGTCAAACCCCAACCAAATGTTTTCAGGTCATTTGTCGTCCTCATATCTGTAGGTGTGCACAATTATTCATGTCTGCGATCATCACAGAGTCCACAAGCAGCAGGTCGCAATCCCCGATGGGTCACAATTCATGACAGCATGCCGTCGAAATCTGCGACCACACTAAATGCGGGGAAAATGAGTCAAACACCAACCAAATGTTTTCAGGTCATTTGTCGTCCTCATATCTGCATTTGGCCTAATTTTTCCTGCATTTAAGTGTGGGCGCAGAATTCAACGGTGCGCTCGATTGATTGTGGCATCGTTGATTGCGACCTGCGTTGCTTGTGGACTCTGTGATGATCGCAGTTCACAGACATGAATAATTGTGTCCAAATACAGATATGAGGACGACAAATGACCTGAGAACATTTGGTTGGGGTTTGACTCATTTTCCCCGCATTTACAGTGTAGTCGCAGATTTCGACGGTCTGCTGTCATACCATCGGGGATTGCGACCTGCTGCTTGTGGACTCTGTGATGATCGCATACATGAATAATTGTGGCATTAGTTCATATTTATTTCATAAACGGCAGTAAAAAATAATAATAACGGTGGGCATACAAATAAAAACGGTGGGCATTATAACAAAAACATAAAATGTGCTTAATAAATAGGCTACATTTGATTTCATTTGCATTTCACAGACCCATAGAATGGATAAGGTGTTTAGTACGGTTAATCACCGTTGCTTCTTTCCCCATAAGACGCTCAGTAAGACGCTTTCAAGAAAGAAAGCATTGCCCGGTGTCACAAAACGATCGTACCCATTCCGAGTCTAGCTTCAGACTCGTGCATGTTGCAGAAAATGTGCAACAGCGCCCTCTGGGGTCACACTTTTCGACGGGTCGCAGAATTCGGTGTAACACCGGCGCATGACATACGTCACGACGACCAAACGTTAGCGATTGATTATGGTAGATCCAGAGTGGCACTGGGCAGATCTAATAGTTTAGAACTCCAGACACCAAGGAGGATAACGTTAGTCAATTGAGTGGGTCCAGACTCTGAGCGAATGAAATGAAGTACGAGAGCCTGGTAGGACCAGGCTACCGTGTCCTCACATGGTAATAAAGCAATTTAGTATGTTGTTGTTGCAAGAAATGAGTCGGAACTCTGCCCGACTGATCCAGAGGAAATGTGGAACATAAGGGGTCACTCATGATGCTCGTCACCAGGGAAAGTATTCAGAAGAAAAACAGTCAAATTCAATCAGCTTTGAATCCCGTGCACTCCCCCGGTCACGAGAAGGGACCCCCCCTTGAGGCTCACCGCGCTCTGCCGGTCGCAGAGGAAGATCAGGCTGCACCTGTGTGAGGACGGGACCCAGGCCTTGGTGTGTGTGTGTGTGTGTGTGTGTGTGTGTGTGTGTGTGTGTGTGTGTGTGTGTGTGTGTTGTGTGTGTGTGTGTGTGTGTGTGTGTGTGGTGTGTGTGTGTGTGTGTGTGTGTGTGTGTGTGTGTGTGTGTGTGTGTGTGTGTGTGTGTGTGTGTGTGTGTGTGTGTTGTGTGGTGTGTGTGTGTGTGTGTGTGTGTGTGTGTGTGCGCGCGCGCTAGGGCTGGGCGATAAATCGAATTTTGATCGCGATTTCGATTTTAGCGTCAAATGATCACAAAATTAACATAATCGATATATATATATTTTTTATGTTTTATAGAAAGGGCAGAACAGCTGGATGCATATCTGTATATTATTTTAGATTTGAACAATTTCTTTTTGACCATTGTGGGTATTTTTTTAAGGCGAAATTTAATTTAAGGTTCTCAGTTACAAAGTTTTTTTGGGGGAGTGACATGCTGAATAAATACATGTTTTCAAACTCAAAAATAATCGTTTGAATAATCGTCATTTCAATATTGACCAAAATAATCGTGACTATGATTTTTCCAATAATTGAGTAGCCCTAGTGTGTGCGTGCCAGAACAGCAGAGTATCTTCTAAAAAGTTTCTACATTGAACAGAAACGCAACATCGCAATCCTCCCTAACCAACCCCCAGCCCCCGCAATAAGTTGGAGTTTTACTTCCCTGTAAACCTTTGCCATGCAGTCTCTAAAAAAATATGCAAACATTGTTGTTTTTTTCGCAAAGTGAAAGCCTGGCTGGAACTTGTACCGGCGGAGAACTCTGCTTCTCTTGAACTTGTACCGGCGGAGAACTCTGCTTCTCCCACATGAGGAGATGATCGGATGAGCCACAGACTACGTCCCGCGGTGGTTTTCAGGCCACGATTGGGAGGGTGTGTGTGTGTGGACAGCAATCTGGCCACAATGTAAACAGATGACCAGCTGCTTCATCAAAACCATAATCCCTCTCGCCTACCCCAATTGATCCCCGGCTGAAGTCACGCACACGGCTATCACTGCGCTCTCCTCAGCATCGCAATAAGCCCTTCTACTGAAACAACACTTTGGACGTGTAGGAGATTAGAAAGGCTCCTCTCGCCCCGAGCTCCATTTTAACATGTATTTATTATTAACAGGAAATGAAATCAAACCCGGTGTCTGGGCAGTCTGGAGATGTCTGTGTTCCAGTCTGGTGCATCTGATCACAAAAGTGACATTAAAGTTGCACGTGGTAACCTAGACGAGTTATTGCCCTTGTGCAAACAGGGGTTATCGTTGTTTGGCAACCCGGAGGCCTAGTGTTATTTATATACACTTTATGAAGTACATGCTATCATTGTTAAGGGGTGCAACAAGCAAATGGGAAACTTCTGGGGTTTGAAGTTCATTGCAATTGCATTGCAGAATCTCGTCTTGGAACTCAATGATTGATGACATTGATGATTCATAAGGATGGCACTAATCAGTCATGGCGATCTCTGCCCTGTTCAATACTGGTCACCTGGGGACTGTGTGTGTGTGTGTGCGTGTGTGTGCGTCATTCTTCCTTTACTTTGGTGGTGCCGTTATCTGTCTACATATATGATGTAGACAGACATGTCTGTGGCTTGACCTACATGAGGTTTGTAGACCCACAGTACGTGTATATCCTCCTCCGATGGCAGCCCTGTTCATTTGTTTCCCTCAGGGCGGATGTTGAATGAGGGCACACCGCCTTGGGTCTGGAGCTTTGCAGGTGTCAACGGCTTGAAGGACTTTTGCTTCACTGGGGCTTACCTTTTATGCAACCTCTCAATCATCCCCCCAGCTCGCTGCCTGGAGGGCTTGGCCTTATGTGTGGGTCCCCACCCTATTTACCCTCCCCTCTCCTCCGCCTCCATCTCCTGTGGTGCGCGTTGAAATGGCTGTGGTTAGCAACTTAGGCCGACAACCTTTCCAACCGATCCTTCCAAGCTGATGCCCTCTTTCTACGTCTCTTCAACTTAGCCCACTTTTATACGTAGCCACTCTCTGTGCTCCACTCACTTGTGACGTCTCGACTATCGGCGCTTAATGGAAAGGTCTTTTCTCAACACTGGTGCAGAACATGTGGGTTCCAGGCTATTTCCCCTCTTCAAATGTCTGTACATTCGATGTAGAAGTACAACCAATGGTGGTGCTCCGATAGCCAAGATTGAAGATTTCACTACAGCTGAAGGCAATTATGCCTTTTGTTTCTTGTCTGTGGTATTGTGGATCCATGTTGCAATCTTTTTGTGTTGCTTGCAGCAAAGCAGACCAATACCTTCATAAGAACCAACAAAAACAAAGTCTGGAGTACACCTTCCCGTCAGAGATTAAATGAGGTAATTGATGTCTTTTAGAAAAGCAATCTGGGGTCTGAATCGAGCACACAATCACCACACAGACGCACGTAGTTCAAGAAAGCCGTTTTGAAGAAAACACATTTTGTTTTCAAGTGACCACTGACGGGAAGATGACTCAGACCAAAAGTAACAGTTTCACTGTTTTCACCTAAGTCCCCTCACGGCAATAACACAGCTTTGATTGCAAACCAAAGGTTCCAGAAAGTAAAACACGAGTAAATTATGGATGTTTATCGAAAATCACAAGGTGCCAAGATGCCATGTGGGGGAAATAACCCAATAACCTAATATTAAATTGCGATGCAATATTTTTATCAACGGTCACTTTATTTTTTTCCCCTCAAAATAATATTTGGCTTCTGCTTTTTCAAGTGTCAATGTTTAGTGCACTGCCATGTACTGTACCATGGTCAAATGAGCTTCAAACGGGTTTGAATATTTATCACAAAGCAACATTTGATGCTGTGTGTTCGCATCAGATAACCTCTATCCCAGACAAATACAGAGTGTCCTTTTTATTCAAATCTAAGGGCTCTGGGGCGATGTTGATGCTAATCTCTGCTTTACCGACATACTCTCTATAGCCCTGTCTATGTTCTTTAACACATTGTTGTTTTTATTTGAATTCCTATTCATCGAACAACTTCTGACTGTATCGCCGTATATTTTTACCAGTTGTCGGTACATTTGTTTGTTTACGTATCGGTGGAAGATCTGACCTTGTTTTGCCTGCAGTGCCTTCTGCATGCAGAAGAGTTATTAGTGGGCAGCTGGGGTCTGGATGAATCCCATCTGCTCCACCTCTGTGCCTGACGACGCTGCATGTCGGAGCAAGCTCCCTCATTGGCAGGGCCGGTCCAGCTGAGGGAGTGGGCTGGGAGGAGGTCAGGAGGTGAGGTGTAAGGACAGCCGCCCGCCCTCGGTCAGGGGGTATGAATACACCCGCCCCCCAGGCCGTGTGAGTGAGAGACAGACGGAAGAGAGTGATGAGGAGGTGTGTGTGTGTGTGTGTGTGTGTGTGTGTGTGTGTGTGTGTGTGTGTGTGTGTGTGTGTGTGTGTGTGTTTCATCAGGGGAGCTGGTTCTGCCCCAGGGTGGCAGAGGTGCTCTTGGGTGCTGAGCCTCTCGGTGCACGGGGGAGTGAGTCACACACGCCGCTTCTCCACTCCACAAACGAAACATTCACCGCTTTGTTTTTACGCTGCTGTTGCAGATTACAGGCGGGAAATGACTCTGCGGTATAGTCGGAGGCGCGCACGCATCGGCTCGTACTCAAACCTTGAACTGTGTTGCGAAACATTGGAAAAACAGTGTGTGCGTGTGTGCGTGTGTGTGTGTGGTTAGCTAGTTTGTAGTTAATTCACTTTTTTTACATCAACAACCTGGAAATCACATTACCGGCAATTAGCAGAACGTTAGGAACCATTTTCTTCCCCTGATATTGTTAATTAACATTCGAATAACAAGATAATTTGTGTTGGCATAACCCATATGACTGCAGGGAACTATTATCCAGTCCTCCTGTGTTTTGAATACTGTGTTTTTAAATCACGTCATCTTCTCCACACTAAGTTCACTAATGCGATGCATCGGTGGTGTGCTATGAGCAAGCTGGTGCCTGTGTTCACTGGTCTCCAATGACATCTCTCCACAGGTCAGCCTCCAGTGCCTTGAGAACTTCCTCTGCCTCTTCCACTGTGTGCGCAAAGTCCACCTCCATGTTACCCAGGACCTGCTGACCTTCTGGTAGGTTCCACCTTCAATCTCTTCAGCCTCCAAGAATATGCATACAAAGGTACCGAAAGTATCATTTTAAATGGATATTTGAGAAGACATGTACTGCTTGTACGATATGCCCCCTGCGAACAATGAGTGTTCACACACAAGGCAAATTTGTGAAATTATAAATAAAGAATATCTTGAGATACTACTATTATTAATTATACATATATATATGGTACAACTTGATCAAGAACCAACCAGTATAAATAAAGTAGGGCTGAGATCTGAGGTACTGGGATGCGTTTGTGCGCTGGTGGCTTTTAAATGGTCCGGGAAGGAACTGCCCATGTCTGATCCCACAAAGCGGTCTTGTGTTCTGAAGAGGGGTAGTATGCTGACCCTCGTCTCTGTTTACAAAGTCCCTAATCACTGTCTTATGATAATGACCGCTGATTCAATCTGAAGATGAATACAGGAATGAAGAAACCCAGATCAGGATTTGATTTTATATTTAATAAAAGCAGAACACGGGTTTGCCTTGTTAGTTTCATTTGCGAGTAGTTTTTTTGGAAAATAAATAAATATCTTTCTGTAGCACGTCAAAGCCTTTTAGCTGATCAGTGAAGTTTAACCAACATATGAATTACCTCATTCATTATACTGGTTTAATGAGTGGGATGATAATTAGATTGTGATACCGTATAGTCTTCAGCATGCCTCAAATAACCTCTCTGAGTGTTAGTGTTAGAGGTCTCTAGGTTAATAGTAGTTAAACGAGTTAGAGTCTCTTGGTAAGTCGTAGAAAGTTAGCATGCTTCAGCATGCCTCAAATAACCTCTCTGAGTGTAGTTTAAGGTCTCTAGTTAAAGTACAGTTAGAGGTCTCTTGGTAAAGTAAAGTTAAATGTCTCTAGTTAAAGGTCTCTAGTTAAGTAGAGTTAAAGGTCTCTAGTTCAAGTATAGTCAATGATCTCTGATTTAAAGTATATTTAAAGGTCTCGTAAGGGCTCTTCACTTCCTCTTCTGGAAAGTGAAGTTATGGCACGGGTCGGAAAAAACCAACCAAATATTCTAAGGTCCTGCCTCAATAAGGGGCTCTATTGTGACCGCGAGGAGACGGCAGTGGTCTGCTCTAGGCCAGGGGGCAGCTCATCCACATTCCCCAGGGCCGGCCCAGCCGAGGCCCCATGTGACATCACATGCTTTCAGGGGATGCATGGATCCGCTGCAAATCTGGAAAGCTTTCATTCGCCGTGGCAATTTGATGGAATTTCAGCCCGCAGAAGGAAGAAGAAAAGTCAGTCGGTCGCTCCCCCGCGAGGAGCTATGCCGACACAGGCAGCTGAGCAGGGGTTTACCTTGGATTCGCAGAGGCGAGAAGATGGCCGAGAGACGGACGCTGAGGCCTCCGGTGCTGGGTGAGACAGCAGCGTGGCCTATTGTCTCGAAGGGCGTTAGGGGCGAGTGCGTTGGGCAGTTAAAGCGGTTTCGAAGGGCTTACCGTTGACTGATTATCATGATCTAGCCTCTGCTAGTAAGTCTTGCTGCTGTTACTCGTATGGCGTGAGGCTCTTGTTCGGAGCAGTTTCTGAATACATAGTGTGAGCGAGTGTGTTTTGATCGTAGGGTTTGGTATGATTTTGTTATCTGGTTGGAATAGGACACGTCGCCGTAGTACCGTTTGGTTTTCTGCCACTGCCAGGAATAGATATTGATGACCTTCATTCATTCAAGTTCTCGCTTTAAAATTTGCCACTACCAGCAAGATCTGGGATGATACTGATATCTGCAAAGGAATCAGTCTCTGTAGTACCATTTTCTTTATTTTTTTGCCATTGCCATAAATAGATATTTATGAAAAATTTCTTAGGTGCCTGCTCGTAAACTATCCATATTTATAGAAAGCCATTCATGTTGACAGGACTGCTGTCTTCATGAAAGCATAACTTCTGTACTTTCAATGTACTTAATGTCACTTCAGGGGGTTGCAGTACATTACATAAGCCTGATTATGCAGCTACATTCACTTCTTTCTCTTTTTACCATCGTCGAAGACGAGCTATACTCTAACCTAGGATCAAACCTAATCACAGTATCAAAGATTAAAACGTATTCGTTTACAGGAGTACTCTGCTGTCGGTTTTGCAGTGTGCACACACTAGACGTTAGGATAAGGTCTACTCTTCTCAATGTAATTACGGTTGTCCAACATCATGAGATAAAAGCCTGAATCACCTACACTGATTATATCATGTCTACCCTGTTAAGTCTTTTAAAACTAACAGAATTCTTCTTCTAAGCTAACTTAAATATATTTTCTACCCTTCTCTGTCTGTCTCTGTCTCTCTTTCTCTGTCTCTGTGTGTCTCTCTCTCTCTTTCTCTGTCTCTGTCTCTCTGTCTCCTCTCTCTGCCTGTCTCTCTTTCTCTGTCTCCTCTCTCTGTCTCTGTCTTTCTGTCTCTCCTTCCTGTTTTTGTATCCCCTCTCTCCTGTCTCCGTCTCTCCTCTCTCCTATCTCTGTCTCTACTCTCTCCTGTCTGTCCAATCCCTGTCTCTGTCTCTGCCCCATCTCTGTCTCCTCTCTCTGTCTATGTCTCTTATCTCTCCTGTCTCTCTCTGTCTCCTGTCTCTCCCTGTCTCCTGTCTCTCTGTGTCCTGTCTCTCTCCTGTCTCTGTCCCATCCCTGTCTCCGTCTGCCCCATCTCTGTCTCTGTGTCCTATCTCCTGTCTCTCTCTCTCTGTCTCCTGTCTCTCTCCTGTCTCTGTCCCATCTTCATCCCCCTCCCTGTCTCTCCTCTCTCCGTCCTCCGCTCCCTCTCACAGCTCAGACATGAGTGGCGCCAGCAACACGCTGGCCCGGGAGTTCCTGACAGATGTGCACCAGCTGTGCAGCGCCGTGGCCCAGAGGGCGGAGGCCCGCGAGGAAGACGAGGAGGAGAGTCACATGGTGGCGCTGGGAGAGTACCTGGTCCGGGGGCGGGGCTTCCTGCTGCTCAGCACGCTGGACTCCATCATTGACCAGGTGAGCACGCCCAAACATGGCTACGTTTTTATTATAAAGGTATATTTATATTTTTGCCATTTTTATGTGTTTGGTCATTTACTTGTTATCTTATCTTGTCTTATATATTCAGATATTTTCTGCTGAGACACGTCTGGTATTAATAAAGTTCCGTACACAGTGAATTGACCCAACTGATTGGGTGCTATTGTACAGTGGAAGTCACCAAAGTAATCCAGAATAGAGGGCACAGGTAGTCCTGTGTTAGGCTACATGTAGGGTTGAATTAATAGCTCCTCCTTCTCTTCCTAGCTGCAGCACAGTTCAGTGGTTACAAGTGGGCAAGTGCTCATGTTAATGATAAGGCAAAAAACAATTCTGTATCTTTCTATCAACATAACGCATGGCACCCATTTTATTTGGTAGTTTTGACCTAGTCCATTCATAACAGTGACTTGTATGCATGCTGTTTAAGCGGCCGTGTTAGCCGATGGGAAATTGGTTCACCCACAGAGACGGACATTGTTCCTTTATTCTTCCACGGCCCTGTCTGCTGGTGACCCGCAAGTAGCCTTTGCCTCCACCCTGAGTCTAGAGGGCTTTGCTAACAGAGGTTAACTAAGAGAAGCTGGTCTCATGTGTACTTGCCATGGATCCTTTTGATAATACTATACTAGAGCAACCTCTCTGACTGATTTGGATTGGTTACGAGGGTTTGGCGGTTTGCCTATGAGCCGAGACACTGCAAATGTCTTCCCCTTGCCAACACAACCTTGTTCCATTGAGCTTTAAAATTGTGAGTCACCTTTTGTTCATATCTGGTGCCAAAGGGATAGGTTAGCACTCTTCATGCATAACAAGGGACACAACCGGGCAACAATAAGAAATCAAGTGGATTTGAATCACACAATAATAAACACATTCAATATAATGCATTATAAATTGGATTAAATTAGAGGTCTTTTTTGAAACGAAAACAAACGACGCCCTGATCGAATGCAAAACCAAAAGATTAACTTTGCTGTTCACTTTACACCAAGATTGGAAGAGTATGAAGACTTAGACATTTTTTTTCATTAGAAGAATCTGAAATGTATGCTGAGGAGCCCCGCTTTTACAGAAGACAAAGCAAGGGCAGAAGCCTTGTATTTTCTCTGAAGGTAGCAACGAGTTATTTTGTTTCTTTCTTAAAAATCGTTTTCTCTTCTGCCTTGCAACATTCTAGTCATTTCTACTTGTGCTGGCCCAAAAGTGCCTTTTTCAAAGCAAGCTGAGATGATTACACTGTTGGATTTAGGCTAGCAGATATGTTATTGAATGAATAATCGCACTGTCACGGACATTGCATGAAATCTTTGCTAAAAGGCGCAGCTGTGACTGTGGTATGTGTGTCTTCCCTCTCTTCTGTTTCAGTCTGAGCTGTTACCAGCGAAACATTACGTATGAATGCATGTTATGGTCCTCTAACCAGTTTATGAAACGCCTGATCTGGGGCATGAGCTCTCTATAGGAGTTGTCAAAACAGAAACAAGAACAGTTTTTGTTCATATCTGTGAGAATATTTATAGCCTGGAGCTTTGATATGGATGGGGAAAATTGTAGTTATTTAGTTTGTATCATGGCAATAAATCATATCTAAACATAAAACGATGATGAAATGATTCTCCCTTTGATACATCACACAGAGTGTCTTGGTATAAAGAAGCGTCTCGTCCTGCTCCGTTCGTAGAGCAGGAGTGAACTCAAGCACAGAGGCGTACGCGCATTAATGAGCTTGGAAGTTATTTCCGGTCCTTCGTTTTGAGGTGTGTGTGTGTGTGTGCAGTAGTGGTTGTTATTCCATGCGGCACTAGAATTGAACCATCAGTACGGCGCTGATCTTCTTCAACTGCCCCATCATTTGCATTTGCATATGGGACGTCATACTAATTATTTGTTCTGCAATACATACTTTATCATGTGAACATTATCCTGTACAAGAAACAGGGATTTAAATTCATTTTTATACGTGCACTAAGAGACGCACTGCGCGGTGGTATATGGATCTTGCCAACGTTTTAAACTGGGGAATGGAAAATGGGAAATGCACTGCATTCATAGCGCTTTTTCTCACCAGTGGCCGCTCAAAGCGCTGTACAATATTGCCTAACATGTGCATTCACACACCGACAGCGGTGTCTGGCATATAAGGCGACAGCCAGCTTGTCGGGAGACCTTAGGGTGAGGTGTCTCGCTCAGGGACACCCCGGCACTCAGCTAGGAGGAGCCGGGGTGTCAAACTAGCAACCTTCCGATTACCAGCCAACCCGCTCTACCTCCTGAGCCGCATGCCGCTCGGGGAATGGGGGATGGGGGGGGGGGCGGGGCGTTTGCATTGCGACGTGGAGGTGTGAACACACGGCTCGGGGGCTGGAGGCAGGGGGGGCTTCGAGGCAGCAGACACTGAGGGTCTCCCTGGTTCCGTGTCATTCCTTCGCTCAGGAGCTGACTTGTCGGGAGGAGCTGCTCACTCTGCTGCTCTCGCTGCTGCCCCTGGTGTGGAAGATCCCGGTGCAGGAGGACAAAGCCCCAGGTACAGTACCCCCCCAACCCCCCCCCCCCCCCCCAGACCCCGACCCCCGGACCCCACACCCTAATGACCACCAATCGTTAGGGATGGACCCGTGCCTGGCCTGGTATGTCCGTGTTGTCGTCCGATGACAGTCTGATACCAGGCAGGGTAGGATTATATATTATATTATATTATTATATTATATATATATTATATCTGTGTGGCTTTTATCAGAGAGCTGGGATGATTAGAGAAAGGTGCGAAAGGACCATGCTGTTAATACGGAATCGGTCAATACAAGGGAAGTAGTCTGTTATCTGTTGAATGCATCCCAGTTCTCATAACCTGTGCGTATCTATTTCTTGTTTGGTCTAGTTCTTTGCTGTAGGAAAAAAAACAATGGTGTAAGGGCACAGGCCAATGTCATAAAAATATTAAACTTCATCATTTCCCTTGCTGCTTTATCTTTCAATATCCAGGTTCCGTTTAATATAATCCTTTTTAAAATACTGCCATTTAAGTCTACACATAATTGTGGTGCAGATATTAAAATGAAGGTATTAAAATGTTACCCCTTTTGTGGTCATCATGTGAATGAGCGTACTGACCAGCATCTACACTCCAAAGTTTTTACTAATTCGGACGGAGGCCAAATTTGCTGATTTGTTTAAGAAAATTCAACTCCCGTTTTCAGATCCATTTACAGAGGCAGCCCGACGTCCTCACAGGATCACCGATGGCATCCTAAGGATGGCCTGGCTATTTAGCGTAGGAGTGCTAATCCTTTGTATCATGGACTTGAGACATTTTTGTCTTTATTAATTCCTGCATGTACGCTAAATGAGCCTTCAAGGGTTAAGGTGCTATTCCTGTAAACAGACTTCTCCTTACTCATCTGACTTCTTCTAGTTATCCTATTTCCGTTGAATTATCCATCTATAAATAGAGGAGTCTCGGTTTGTCAAAATTTCCCGTTCATCCGATCTACCCCACACCTGGTGGGTGTATTGCCTAGGACCCAGGGAAGTGTAATATTGAGTGTGGTGGTTTGGATGCACGGTTCTGCTTCTGCGAGGGTACAAGCAATCGGCCCGTTGTCCCAACAGGCAGGTTCTCCGCAGGCTCTTCTGACTTGAGGAAGTTCTACGCAAGTGATTTTTATTTCTCCATTTTTTTCGCCCTGGACAGATTTCATCCTGCCGTCCCTGCTGGAGGTGTTCCTCAGCCGGGAGGTGAGGTTGCCCCCCCTCCGAGCGGGACAGAAGGCCGGCCCTGATGCCCGGAGCAGCGGCAGGCGCTCGCACACGGGCAGCGCATCGTGGAAGTCACGTCGGTCCCGCCGCGTCGCCCAGAGGTACTCGGTGAAGGAGGCGCGCCAGTCCCAGCTCTCCACGTCCGATTCGGACGCCAACGCCGACGCCAAGGCGCCGGGGCCGGGCCAGGGCGGGACAAGGGCCAGGCGGACGCACGGCTCCGCCCAGCGCACGTCCGGTCAGCATCACCGCTCCGAAGCCCCTCCGATCCCCGTGTCGGTCGCCACGACTACAGAGACCATGACCGCATCGTACCCCCACCCCTGGGGCCCGGGTTCCCAATCCCTGGACGCCGAGACCCTGACCGACCCGGCCGCCATGTCGATATTCAACCGCATGGAGAACTCGCCCTTTGACCTCTGTCACGTGCTGCTCTCCCTGCTGGAGAAGGTGTGCAAGTTCGACATGAGCATCAACCACAACCCCGGCCTGGCGGTCAGCGTGGTGCCCACGCTGACCGAGTTCTTGACAGAGTTTGGGGACTGTTGTGGCCCCGGGGGGGAAGGTGGTGGTGGAGGAGCGGGCCCAGAGGAGCTGGCTGGGGGCTGGACGGAGGAGCCCATCGCCCTGGTCCAGAGGATGCTCCTACGCACCGTCCTGCACCTGATGTCGGTGGACGTGGGTCAGAGCGAGGCCCTGCCGGACAGCCTGAGGCGCAGCCTGACTGACCTGCTGCGGGCCACCCTCAAGATCCGCAGCTGCCTGGACCGCCAGGCGGACCCCTTCGCCCCCCGACCCAAGAAGACCCTGCAGGAGGTCCAAGACGACTTCTCCTTCTCCCGCTACCGCCACCGGGCGCTGCTGCTGCCGGAGCTGCTGGAGGGGGTGCTGCAGGTGCTGCTGGGCTGCCTGCAGGCGTCCGCCTCCAACCCCTTCTTCTTCAGCCAGGCCCTGGAGCTCATCCACGAGTTCATCCAGCACCGCGGCCTGGAGCTGTTCGAGGTCACCGTGCTGCGGCTGGAGGGGCTGGCGCGCGCCCGGGACTCGGAGGTGGGCGGCGAGGCCGCCGAGAGGGTGCGGGGCCTCGTCGCCGGCGTCCTGAAGATCATCAGCGCCGTGAAGAAGGCCAAGTCGGAGCAGCTCCACCAGTCGGTGTGCGCACGGCGCCGCCACCGCCGCTGCGAGTACTCCCACTTCCTGCACCACCACCGGGACCTCTCGGGCCTGCCGGTGTCGGCCTTCAAGCAGGCCGCCCGCCGGAACCCCTTTGAGGAGGAGGACGAGGGCTGCAGGGAGGGGCCGGAGGGCGCGGCGGTGCGCTACCCCGAGCGCTGCTGCTGTCCTCGCCGCCTGCGCCCACCAGTGCCTGCGCCTGCTGCAGCGGCTGTCCCCCAACGGGCCCGCCGTGCTGCAGCTCCTCGCCGGGGTGCAGGCCGTGGGGATCTGCTGCTGCATGGACCCCCGCTCGGTCGTCGGGCCCCTGCTGCACGCCTTCCAGGCCCCGGGGCTGCGCACCTACCAGTCCCACGTGCTGAACGTCCTGGGCCGGCTGATCCTGGACCAGCTGGGCGGCGGGCAGCCCTCGGAGAAGGCCAAGCTGGCCTCCTGCAACATCTGCACCCTGGACAGCAGCCAGCTGCCCGGCCTGGAGGAGACGCTGCAGCAGGGCGAGCCCCTCGCCGCCTCGCTCAGCCTGGGCCACCGCTCGCAGGGGATCCTGCCCAGCGGCGGGGACGCCGAGGACATGCTGTGGAAGTGGGGCGCCCTGGAGGCCTACCAGGAGCTGGTGTTTGGCGAGGACCGGCAGCTGAGCCAGCAGATCGCGGGCCACGTGTGCCAGCTCACGCTGCGGGGCAACGCGGTGGTGCAGTGGCAGCTGTACACGCACATCTTCAACCCCGTGATGCAGCGGGGGGTGGAGCTGGTGCACCACGCCCAGCAGCTGGGAGTGTCCGCCATGTGCGCTCAGATGTGCAGCTACCACTCCCAGTGCCTACCCGTGGAGGTGCTCCTCGTCTACCTGCAGACGCTGCCGACGCTGCTCAAGTCAAGGTGGGTGTTCCGGGGTCTGGGTCTGAGTCTGTTGTGTGTTTTAGTCGGCGGTTTGTGATGCTAGGTTGTTGTTTGGGATGTTAGATGTGGAATCAATTTATCGGCGGTTTCGGTGTTCATTATCAGCGGGGGCTAAGAAGGCCTTTTTCGTTGCTCTTCTATGAACATCCTTACTGTACCGACAGCAATATGTATCGTTTCTCTTTCTTCTGAAAGATGTACTTATTGTAAGTCGCTTTGGTTGAAACAGCTGCTAAATGCCCTAAAAAATGCCCCAGACGCCATGTTAAACCACAGGAGTTCAGTTAAACCGTCTCTTGTTCGTCCTGCTAATCTGTTTAGCATAAGTCCAAGTTGCTTCCGGATGAACCACCGTCTGATCGTCAGCGGAGACGGCTCCGGCCTGTTGAATGTGGTACTGGGCACGCCTCAGTGCTGCGCTCTGACAATGAAGCAAATATGATGATGAGCCAACCCAGAGTCAAGAGAGTTAATCCGCTCTGTCACAGCCGGTCATCAGATCCGCCTGCCTGACTGCGTCACCGGCTGCTAACTGCTCGTGCCTTTCAATTATTTATCACAGCTCTCTGTGGGTGAGACGTAAGGTCAGGAGACTGTTTGGGACTAGGATATTACCCACAGTAGGACCACGGTGTGTGGACGGCCGCAAAAGGCCCACCAGTGTTTATTGCTTACAGCTGAATGGTCTACCTTCAAAGAATACTAATTATTCATTTCATCATTCTAATAATATGAAGTTGATTGAGGTCTGGTTGAGAGTTCCTCTTGACGAGGCGGTGGTAATTATTGGTCGACTTGAGATAAATGTTCAGCCCTCCGACTGCCCACATCTGGAATGCTAATCTCTTGCTTGTTAAATTTGTGTTATTGATAAAGAGTGGCTGGTTTGTTTAGCAAAAATCTTTTTAAAATGAGTGTTAGAAAATGCACTCTCCCCTCTCTGTTTGAGTAATCCTTCAAGAAAAGAGAAATATTATGTAATTATATGACTATTATCTGTCTGTGCCAGCACTCGTTTCACATGACTGGAGTCTTCCACAAGGCTAAGCGTACCGTTGGCTAAAGCGAGGGAGATTGTCACATGTTTGGGTAGGGGAGGGGTTTAAGGGAGGCCTTCAAGGAGGGGTCAGATTTGTTCTGTTGGATACTTTCAAAATCGAGCCTACTCCGGCTGGCTTCTCCATATTGCTCAATGCTTACCCTAGCTTTTTATTACACGAGTATTAGAGGTTGTGTTATATTTAATCTAATGACGTCCCAACCGCTTTCCTCGCCCACTTTGAAGAATAATTACTAAGGGAGGCTTCTGAAATGGAGAAATGAGTTGAGATTGAAACGACGACGAGGAAAATGAGTATTTGTGAAAAATTAAGTGAATGGAAAAATGTGTAACAGACCGCTACATCCTAGATATCCAGTTAATGGGTATGCGTAGGAAAGAGGTCGAGTCTGATCTATCTCATGGTCGGTGGGGCATGCCCAAACATGGTCGGATCAAATCGAATCATGTCACTAGTTGTATATCATCTGATTATGCCCGTTCTTTTTCTGGATCTGCTTTTCGGCTGGTTGTGAACTAAATTAATAAGTAAGTCCTCCTGCGAGCTATCCCTCCTCCAGACCCCCCACTGCCCCTGTATCACCCTCGTCTGTTTGGGATCGGGCATCCATTGCTCCTGTCTGAGTCAGGTGTCACTGTGTCCTACCGGAGGGTGATCAGGGACCTCTTCATCACCTGTCTGAGTCACGTGTCACTGTGTCCTACCGTAGGGTGATCCGGGACCTCTTCATCACCTGTCTGAGTCACGTGTCACTGTGTCCTACCGTAGGGTGATCAGGGACCTCTTCATCACCTGTCTGAGTCACGTGTCACTGTGTCCTACCGTAGGGTGATCAGGGACCTCTTCATCACCTCTCTGAGTCACGTGTCACTGTGTCCTACCGTAGGGTGATCAGGGACCTCTTCATCACCTGTCTGAGTCACGTGTCACTGTGTCCTACCGTAGGGTGATCCTGGGACCTCTTCGATCACCTGATCCTGAGGCACGGTGTCACTGTGTCCTACCGTAGGGTGATCAGGGACCTCTTCATCACCTGTCTGAGTCACGTGTCACTGTGTCCTACCGTAGGGTGATCAGGGACCTCTTCATCACCTGTCTGAGTCACGTGTCACTGTGTCCTACCGTAGGGTGATCAGGGACCTCTTCATCACCTCTCTGAGTCACGTGTCACTGTGTCCTACCGTAGGGTGATCCGGGACCTCTTCATCAGCTGCAACGGCCTCAGCCAGATCACGGAGCTCATCCACCTGGACCAGACGCGCTCCTGGGCGCTGAAGGTGTTCGAGACGCTGATCCTGGGGGCCGGGGGCCAGCCCGCCGACGGGGCGCTGCAGGAGCTGGAGAGCGCCACCGGCGCCCAGGAGAGGGACTCCGTCCTGGGCCCCGCGGACGACCCGGGGTCCCAGGGCGGGGGCACCGGCGAGGGCCCCCAGAGCCTCAGCAAGTTCTACGAGGGCCTGAAGGAGGCGTGCCCCCGGCGGCGGAAACCGCGGGGGCGGGGGACCGGGCGGGCCGGGGCACGGGCACGGCCGGGCGGAGACCCACCTCAACACCATCAACCTGTTCCTGTGCGTGGCGTTCCTCTGCGTCAGCAAGGAGGCGGACTCGGACCGCGACTCGGCCAACGACTCGGAGGACACGTCGGGCTACGACAGCACGGCCAGCGAGCCCCTGGGGGGCCGGCTGCCCTGCCTGTCCCCCGACAGCGTGGCCCTGCCCTCCAAGGAGCAGGTGCGACAGGCGGCCGACTGTGGTCGGTGTGCCGCTGGATCTACCTGGCCAGCCCCGCCTTCCAGCGGCAGTTCTTCCGGCTGGGGGGCTTGGAGGTGTGCTCCCGCCTCATGGCCCTGGTCATCCAGAAGCTCACCTGCAAGAGCAAGGACGGCCGGGGCAAGAAGAAGAGGGAGGGCAAGGGGAAGGCCAGCCCCCCGCACCAGGGGTCCCCGGCGCTGTTGGTGACGGGCCCCGCCGCCGCCCCGCCGGACCCGGAAGAGACGGCGGATCCGGACGGGACCAGGGACCCGGCCAGGAAGCTGGAGGAGGAGTGGCCCCTACAGAGCATCCGTCTGCTGGAGGCCCTGCTGGCCATCTGTCTGCACAGCTCCAGCCCGGCGCTGCAGAGGACGGAGCCCGAGATGTCCTTCCAGGTGGGCGCGGGTCTGGGGTGTTGTTGTTCAGAGGTCCGTCGTTCAAGAAGTCGTCTCTCCTTAGTTGCGCCTGTACGTGGTGCTGTTACACCGACTCCATTTTGGAAGTATGGGAGCATGGGACTGTTATTGGTGGTAATGTGTTTTGGTGGTTGGTTTAGTTATTCATCGTGAATTGCTTTTGGCATTAAGGGGAGAATTTGATTAAGAAGCGGTTTTTTTTCGTAATGAAAGGAAGAACAGCGTTTGTCCGACTTAGTGCATAATATCGACCATCCGAACTCACAGCCTTAAATATAACGTTGAATTCAACTCCCTACCACTAAATGCCGGGAGTATCGCCAACAAAGCCCCCCGTGACGCATTCTGATGCACAAGCCCTATACCTAATGTTGTGAGCGTCAGCGATGGACCTATGATAGCATTGACTCTGATACCATAGCCCAAATCATAATACAGTTGTTAACGACTTTCAGTTTCAAACTTTTGAATAAAACCGTTTTCCCATCCTCCCCCTTCCACAGCTCCAATCGGTGGAAGAGACGCTGTGCGAGGTGAGGGAACAGCTGTCGCGCTCCGGCGTGGTGAACTCCGACCTGGCCGTGCCGCTGTTCGACTCGCTGCTGCGGGTGGCGCTGGCCCGGGTACCCTCCTGCCCCGACGGCCCCGAGGACAAACCAGACAGGGTGAGCCATCCCTCGGGACCCAGCCGGCTCTTCGGAGCAGGGCACGTTCTTGCTCTAGAGGGCACATCGCCATAATTTATTGTATGAAGGGGCACCAGAGCGCACCCAATTAATCTTTTCCACCTGTAAAGGGCAGGCAATAAGGCCCTGTCTCTCGTATTCACCACTCTAGAAGGCACTTTTTCAACCATGGAGGCACAGTAAGGGCATTAAGAGGGCACTCATTGAGGCATGTTATCGAACTTTCTTATCTAGAGGGCTCATCATCATCATTTATTGAATGAAGGGGCACCTGAGGGCACCCAATAATCCTTTTTCACATGTAAAGGGCAGCCAAATAAGGCCCTTTCTCTCGTGTTCGCCACTCTTGAGGGCACTTTTTCAACCATGGAGGCACGAGGGCGACGGTCGCCTTGCCCCCCCCCCCCCCTCCTGAGTCCGCCACTGCGAGGGATGGCCTCAGGATTAGAGATTTTCTGATGCCATTTTTTTCCTTCCCAAAACTGATTCCTGAAATTGTCTACCGCCGAGTATATACCGATACAGCATCTAGCATTGTAACTACTAATAGCACTTGTTCTTATAGAAGGGTTCTCCTACGATGACAGCAATGTACAGTCAGTCCACTCGCACACAATATCTGTGAGTATTAAAATATTATAATATTTTTTCCGAACTAGATCATAGTTATAATAATCCATTTGCATTCTTCTTAAGTGTGCGCATTGATGTTTTTCTGACAACGCGCGTAGGTCGGCGGATGACGCGATTCCCATTCCGACTTTCCACCTCCCAACCATTAACGAACACGGCATCACACGTGCATGTTTGAGCCATTCTTTGTGAAGTGTCATGTGATAGTAGGGGTTCGGCACAAAGGCAATACCCGATACTGCATTTTAGGCAGTATCAGAGTATTTTCCGGTATCAGAACAACTCTCGGGACGGTGCACGTGGACGACGTGTACTTTGCACCATCACCGGCCCACGTTAATAAGATTCAACTTTAATTTTCCATTCAGCGGACGCCCTAATTAGGTCTGCTTAAGTAGATTTTGCTGTTTTCAGGGAGGACGATGTTCCACTCCACGTACACATTAATTGGGTCTGCGGATGGTTCCTTTGCGTCCAAACAGCGCACACACACACACACACACACACACACACACACACACACACATCACACACACACTACACACACACACACACACACACACACACACCACGTCCAACACACACACACACACACACACACACACACACTTATAATCAAATTACACTGTCGTTGAAATACCACATGTTGCGTGATAAGATGCTCACACAACCGGGATGGGTTTCGCCTACACAGGAGCGCCATGGTCTGCCTGTGTTTACAGTACCCCATATTGGTAAATGGACTGCATCTATACCACTCAAAGGGCTTTACAATATTAACCCATTCATACACACATTCACACCGACGGAGGTGTCAGCCGTGCAGCGCGACAGCCAGGTCGTCGGAGGAGCAGTCAGGGTGAGGCGTCTTGCTCCGGGACACATCAACACTCAGCTAGGCAGAGCCGGGGATCGAACTAGCAACCTTTCGGTTACCAGCCAACCTGCTCAACCTCATGAGCCACAGGCCACCTGGGCAGATTGCTCGTTATCAGGAAATAGTTTGATTGTTTGCTAGCATGAAACCCCCAGGTTGTTACCTCATCATGCTAGCTTGCATGTGGGCCGTCCGTGGCTTAGTGAAGAAGGCAGGGCTAAGGACAGGAGAGGGAGACAAACAATTGGCATGTGGGCTGGTGGCCTCGAGGTGTTTGAACAGCGCTGCTTCCTGACAACTGGTTCCTAACTGGTTCCTTCAGCGTTAGAGTCTGCCGTCGAGTTCTCCTGTAGACGTTCTACTCTAGGTCCAGAGACAGGGTTTCATGGTTTAAGGGAGTGGAACCCATGTTCCCTGAGTTTGGAGATATTATTGAAATTAGTAGTAATGGTGCAGTAGTTATGGTTTGTCCCACTTCTTCAAGTGCCGTTTTATTTCAATTCTCAAAAATGCCGGTCTGGCTGAACCTTGTTCGACATCGGCGTATTAAGCGTCTTGCGTAATAGATTCACAAGCTTCATGGATGCTTAGCTTTTGTATAAAGCGTGCCTCAGCTCTGCATAATACTTTAAACTGCTCCTGAAGCCATGTTGTAGACTGAAAACTTTGTGAAAGGTAATTTCTTGCGATGGGATACTTACTCTCTTACAGTTCTCTCTTACTCTCTTTAAAATGTAAAATAATCACCATGGTTACTGTGTGTGTGTGTGTGTTTGTTTGTATCTCTGTGTGTATGTGTGTGGACCTCGATGACACAGCAAGGAACTGGCTTGTTCAAGCTCCTTGCAAGTCAGCTGATATCGGTCTGATGACCAGAAATCTTGCACTTTCTTTCGGCCGGTCATTCCGACTCCGCGCTTGGAGTTGAATTGGCGCTCCTTGTTAGGCTCAGAGCTCGTTTGGGATCAAGTTTCCACCGTTTTTATTCATCAAAGATAGTCTACTTTACGCTAGCCCATTTGTGATTGATTCGGAGAACGATGGGGTAAGACGACTGCTGAATAAACTGTTGATCCAACAGGGAAAGATTGTGCATTCTAGATTTGTTGTGGAGTATGTACTTGGGTTTCTTCCTTGGTCGTCACCATCCCGTTCTTTCTCTCTCTCCCCCCTCCCTCTTTTCTCTCTCGCTCTTTCTCTCTCTCTCTCTCTCTCTCTCTCTCTCTCTCTCTCTCTCCCATCGCTCCTTTCATTTCTCTCTCTCTCTCTCCTCTCTCTCTCTCTCTCTCTCTCTCTCTCTCTCTCTCTCTCTCTCTCTCTCTCTCTCTCTCTCTCTCTCTCTCTCTCTCTCTCTCTCTCTCTCTCTCTCTCTCTCTCTCTCTCTCTCTCTCTCATGCTCCTTGCATTTCACCCCCACCCTTCTCTCACACTTGCTCCCTCCCTCCCTCTTTTCTCTCTGTCTCTCTCTCTCTCTCTCTGTCTCTCTGTCTCTCTGTCTATCTCTCTCTCTCTCTGTCTCTCTCTCTCTCTCTCTATCTCTCTCTCTCTCTCCCTCTCTGTCTCTCTATCCCTCTCTCCCTCTCTCTCTCCCTCTCTCTCTCTATCCCTCTCTCCCTCTCTGTCTCCCTCTCTGTCTCTCTGTCTGCTCTCCGCCTGCAGAAGCTGCAGGTGCCGGTGGAGAGTGTGGCCCCAGCGGGGGACCTGTGTGAGGAGGTAGAGGAGGCGCAGGGCTGCCACAGCGGCAAGGCGGCGGGGGAGGAAGAGGAGGGTTACGACGCCGACAGCGAGAGTAACCCTGACGACATGGCCAAACAGGAAGAAGGTAGTTCCTCTTATGGCTGCCACACACACACACACACACACACACACACACACACACACACACACACACACACACACACACACACACACACACACACACACACACACACACACACACACACACACACACAGATAGAAAGACACACACATACAGATAGAGAAACACACACATACAGATAGAGAAACACACACATACAGATAGAGAAACACACACATACAGATAGAGAAACACACACAGATAGAAAGACACACACATACAGATAGGGAAACACACAAACACAGATAGAGGGACACACACACACATATACATGCACATGCACACACGCGGTGTCTTGTTCAGTTACACTGAATAATGCTAATGAATGGAGGGAGGCTCTTCTGTTACAGGCAGACTTAGCGTCAGCTTGAACGGATCAAGCGACGTTCAGATCCCTGGGAACTCGTACTGTCTGGGAACTGTGGGTTGATGTTGTTGCTGTTGAGCTGCCAGTCTGACTGTAACGTCTCATTTTCTGCCTCGGTTTCTCTGACTTCCCCGGGACTGTTTTTAGCCGGACTGGAAATATAGTGTCACTACATGGTTGTACTCACTCATAGCCACCCACGGTTTACTCAAAGTCTACTCTCGGGCTGTCTGGCGGTGATGGATTGAGAGGTCCCATGTTTATCTAAACCCCCGACAGCGAGGGATTGACCCAGGGGAAAGACTAGCGTGCATCTCTGCCAACCGTTGAAATAACCCAACTGTACCCCTGACCCTGGCTCTGGCTCTCTCCCTCAAACTAAATAGGAATGGGATTTTGGGGTTAAGACAAGACAACTTGACTCCAAGTCCAACCTGGGAATGACTGTGTATGTGTCGAGAGAAACAAAATACTTACCCGTAATCCGTAATTTTTGCATTTTCATCCCTCCAGAATGTAGTCATTGTGTTCGCCTCTCCGTGATGTAAGCCAAGTTCCCCTCATGAGCCGAGTCTTGTGACTTAGTGTAGTATTCTGCGCGTCCGACACACACACACTCACAGTCACTCAGCTCTACTGCCTGCAGGGTCTCACACACACACACACTCACACACAGGCGTACGCGCACACACACACACACACACACACACACACACACACACACACACACACACACACACACACACACACACACACACACACACACACACACACACACACACACACACACACACACACACACACACACACACACACACACACACCACCTGTCATTCGGGTGGTTCTCACTTGAAACTGTTATTTCCTTGGCTCCTATTGGAGTTCAGCAGGGATTGATTATATAGCAGGCTGCTTTTTGGTTGCGTGTGCATTCTGTTGGTGCGCTCTGCCTCAGAAACAGCTGAATAATACATAGCTTTCACATTTCTCTCCCTTTTTATTGTATGGGATGAGTGAAAGATAGATTTGATTTCTCGTCTTTCTGGGTTTGCTTACGTATTACTTATTTCTTCCTAAAATAAAGGTACTAAAAGAACTCGATCAGTCTGATGATCAATCAGTTTGTCTCGGAGCGAATCAAATCAACTGATACTACTGCATACAACTCATAAAGCTTTCTCGAATATGATCCGTCCCCCAGAATAACAAGTGCAGATGAATGTTGGCAATTTGAAGAACATAGTAGTACGTATTTATTTATTTACTGAAAGCAGAGAGAGGGAGATTAATTATAAGGGGAGGGATGGTGGGAGCCTCAGAGAGGCTGCCCTGCTCTGCTGTAAATCAACGCATAGGGAGGACGGGTGGGGGGGGGGGGGGAAGAGAAAGGGAGACAGGTCGTGTGTGTGTACGGGGAAGGGGTGCCTCCCATGCTGCTGCTCTGAAGGCTCCCAATCATTCACTTTTATGAGCTGCCTCCAACAAGATGGAGGTCTGGAGCAGGACTGCATTAAGCGCGGGCATGTCCCTGAATAGATGCAGCTCTTTAAGTAACTCTGTGTGTGTGTGTGTGTGTGTGTGTGTGTGTGTGTGTGTGTGTGTGTGCCAAGTTAACGTGCGTGAAAGTGTGCGTGCTTCGAGGCTTGTTGGATCCAGGTACCACTGAGCGTGTTATGGTGTTTTGTGTGTGCCAACGTGCTTGAAAGTGTGCGTGCTTTCGAGGCTCGTTGGTTCCAGGTACCACTGAGCACATTACAGTAGTTTACTGTATTTTATCCACCCCCCCCCCCCCAGGGGCAGAGGCGGAGTCGGCAGTGGTGCGCGAGGGGGCTCTCCGCGGGCTGGCGGAGGCCCCGGGGCCCGGGCTGGGCCGGGGCGCGCTGCTGTTCCCTGAGATCTGCAGCATGGAGCTGCAGCTGCTGGCGGTGGGAGCCCCGGACCTGGAGGTCCTGGGACACGTGTTCCACAGCCTGCTGGACACCGTGCACGCCAACCGGCACAACGCCACGCTGCTCTACGACCAGGTCTGGACACGGGACGTCCCCTCTGGCCCTGGGCGCTGGCTCTGTCTGTCTGGCTGTCTGTCTTTCTGTCTCACTCACTCTGTCTCTCTGTCCCTGCTTCTATGTCTCTGCCTCTCTCTCTGTTCCATCTCCTTTTCTTTCTCCTTCCTCGTCCTCCTCCCTCTCCTCCTCCTCCTCTCCCTCTCCTCTTTCGCCTCCTCCTCCTCCTCTCTCCTCCTCCTCCTCCTTCCTCCTCTCCTCCTCCTCCTCTCTCTCCTCCTCCTCCTCCCTCTTCCTCCTCCTCCTCCTCCTCCTCCTCTCTCCTCCTCCTCCTCCCTCCTCCTCCTCCTCCTCCTCTCTCCTCTTCCTCTTCCTCCTCCTCCTCCTCCTCCTCCTCCCTCTCCTCCTCTCCTCTCCTCCTCCTCCTCCCTCTCCTCCTCCTCTGTTTTTCTGCTGTTCTCCAGCTCTAGGCCATCCTGTTCTCTGACTCTCTCTTGTGTTTCCGCTCCCTTACAGAAGGGAGTCAAGACCATTCTGTCCGGCTTCCACAAGGTCCTCACCCAAACGGATCCCTCCTTCAAAGGTTTGTCGTTGTGGTTGTTACTGGTGTTTATCGTAGTTTTAATTGTAGTTAAACATTTTTGAATTCCCTCTCCAATATTCTTACGTTATTCACAATTTACTATTTCAACCGCCATTGTTTTATACACTTTTTATCATTCACATTTTCGTTCCTCTTCAAAACTGTTATTTTTGACTCCCTGGACCACTTCACATCAACCCGGGGGTCTCCATGTTGCCGGCGCGAGTGCGCCCCCGTGGTTTTGTTGGCCGTCTCGCTGTAGCGTTTAAGCGACGCGATGTCTGTAATCTTCTCTTTATGTCTTCATCCAGATTGCCAGGTTGTGCTGGTGGAGCTGCTGGTTGCCATGGTGAGCCAGCGCATCACAGCCGACGAGCTGGCCCTGCTCATACGCCTCTTCCTGGAGAAGACCGCGCCCATCGTAAGTCTCCAGCCTCGTCACGTTGATCATTTACAAAGGACACCATTTTACTTATTCACACGAAGAAAAAAAAAAAGTAACTTTTTCTTTAAATACATTTACATTTACATCCAGGGCATTTAGAAGACGCTATTATCCAAAGTGTCTTCGATAAGTATAATTGTCAGAACAAAGAGAAACCACACCATGTTGCTGTCGGTACAGTAAGGATGTTCGTAGAACAAAGTGCCAAGCACTAACAATTGCTAGGTTAACCCGTTCCTTGGGTTTAGTCCGTGATCTGTGTGTCCAGCCGTGGCTGTATATGTACGGTGCGTGCTGTATTCTCCCTGGCTTGTTGTAGCCCAGTCATCAACGCCCCCCCTTCCTCTCGGACTTCACCATATCCATTCCCAATTATCACCCATGTACCAACAGCCAGTGTGATGTAGCGGGTGACTGCCACCTGTTAATTGGAAAGTGAAACTGGGGCCTTTATGACTCAAAGGTCCGCATTGTGAGACTGTGTTTATCCTCAACGCTCTTCCTTGCTAGTATTTGTCGTCCGAGACGATGGACTGTAGGAAACGGTGTGAGTGTTTTATCAAGAAAAGTGCGGTGAGGTTTATGCCCGCTGTGGAGTGAGTTATCACATGACATCTGAGCTTCTATTAGAGGGTCCTTCTGCATTGTGACACCGGTCTGCTAATGAGGCCCCAGAAGTCACTGACTGGGCATGCTTGCTGCACACGCGCACAGCCACATACACACTCACTCACTCACTCACTCACACAATCCTGCCGCGTGTGCATGAGACCAAAACATGATATTCTAATCGTCAATCAACTTGGTAAATGCCATATTGATGATAAGTCATTATTCATTGTTTTATATATATATTTTATATATTTTTTTCTATGTATATATTTTGGGGAATTTTACTCAATCTCCCTGCACTACCTTTACGATCCACCAGTCGACGTATCGGGCACCCTTGTTCAAATGCAATGTATTCTCGTGGTTCCCTCCCCAGGACATCTTACTGAAGGGAATCCTGCAGATCGTGGAGGCCAACATGGACCTGGAGCCCCTTCACTTCCTCTCCTTCCCCATCGTCCTGGGGGCCCCTACCACCGCAGGGGCCTCCCCGGGCCCCCGGCAGAACGGCACCGCCGGCGGGGGGGCCAAGGGCGTGGGTCTGCTTTGGAAGGGCAAGCTGTCTCCCCGCAGAGACGGCGACAGCGAGCCCAGGGCCGGCCACCCGCGGTCCTCCCCCTGGCACGCCGCCCCCCTCCACCTGCCCCTGGTGGGGCAGAACTGCTGGCCCCACATGGCCAGTGGCTTCAGCGCCTCCATGTGGCTGAGGCTGACGGGGCGGAGGCGGAGGAGAAGGACAAAGGTGAGACAAACAGCGGAACCGAATTCCCGCAAGGGATGAGTAAAGTATTTTGCGTTTCGCCTTTTTGTTTTGCATCGGTTTTGACGGCTTCTTAAACTCTTAACCACCACCTAGCTGAGGAGGGGAAGGCCCCAGCGCCCGAGGCCCACCGCGGCAGCTCTCCGGCAGGCCAGAGGGCGATGGACGAGGGCCTGGTCCACGTTCTGTCCATGGGCTCCAAGGCCCTGATGCTTCAGGTGTGGGCGGACTTCTCCACGGGGTCTCTGACGTTCAGGTGAGCGCCCCGAATCTTTTGGGGATTTGGCTGGTAGTTTTCCGTAAAATTTGTTGACTGAAGACTGCAATGAGTACAAGAGCATGGCCAGAAGTGTGTGTTTAAAGGGGTGATATTGTGCCAGCAGGTGTGAGTGGGATTAGCCATTAAAGGCCGTTTGAAAATCTGCCTTTTCCTGTGTTTTAGTGACATCACTAGTGGGCGCGTCCACCAGGATGTATGCTTGAAGGACATGCCCACTAGTGACATCACTACTGGGCTTGTCCACCTAGATGTATGCTGGATGGATCAGTCCACCAGCCTACAGATTGGACTGTAGCAAATGTTGCTTATCTCTCCGTCACACATCTAGTTGGACACATTGTAATGGTTGATCACACTCACACCTGGTGGCATAATATCACCCCTTTTAAGTCGAAACCGAGGCTGAACTGAACTCATCACCAAGATGAGCCCATGGCTTGCATTAGAGGTAGTCACAGTGTTAGTTCAGACCTCACCAGAATGTGTTTAATACTTGGGTGGCTGACCTTTTCACTACCATAGCGTATTTCTCAATGTGACTCGTAACACAGAAGGGAAGACTCTTCCAATTGCTTCAACGGTCTTGGCTCTCAAATGCATTCTTGATCCTAAAAGCCCACCCATAACCCCTGACCTCCAGGATCTGCATCGACCCCAACGACGAGATCAAGGCCGGGCTGCTGGCCCAGGCGGAGTCGGGGCCGGGCCTGTGGACCCCGGGCCGCTGGCAGCACCTGGGGCTGACCTACAGCCAGCAGCCCGAGGGCAAGAAGAACATCCAGGGCCGCATGGCGGTCTGGGTGTGTGGGGTCAGGTGAGGGAGACGCTCTCTGCACATACTACAGCGCACTGCCAACCATCCATTAATACCACCCATGTTTTCACACTGTTTGTCCTGATGATCTTTACTTTAGCATCTACTTTAGCATTTTGTTTTCCTTAGCACTACTTTGTATTTTTTTCGACCAAAACTAAGTAAGACGTAGTTTCAAGCATGAACACACACTGAGCACACACGTCGCAAGCAGCAATGTAGACAAAACGTTTCGTTTGAAGCACACAAAACGAATCAAAGGCACGCAAGCGACCTCAACGCGCACCTTGTGAACTCCCCTTGCTGCCTGCAGGAAGTCGGACGTGTCCCTAGACTACACGCTCCCCAGGAAGTCCAGCCTGTCCTCAGACAGCAACAAGACCTTCTGCATGCTGGGCCACAGCCTGCTCTCCTCGGAGGAGCCGCTCCGGCTGGGGGCCCGCTGGAACCTTGGCACCGTGCTGCTCTTCAACGGTGCGTTTTGGGGGGCCGCCGTGCCGGTGGTGCCGGGTGGAGGATAAGCAGGTCCCCTGGGGTTTGGGGTTGTCTCAGCCGGGGGGGGGGAGTCTCTAGTCTCTGTGCTGGGCCCTGGGGATGGGGTGGGGGTGGGTGGGGGTCTAATCCACCCTCCCTTGTAATCCCCCTCTCAGGGCGATGTGTGTAAATACCTCTGAAGCACCATCTGCTCTGATCCTCTTAAGAAATGTATTTCATGCTCACTCCTTTGTACACCCTGGTGGCAAACAGGGCTCCTGTTGTACCGTAGGTGCACTTTTTTAAATGTGTGTTAGTTTCACTGGTGCTATTACATAAATAATATTGTTTCAAATACATCTGTTTATCAGTTCGAATTTTGTGTTGGTGTCTTAATAGAATACAGAAGAACTTATCTGAGATATTGCCTCAGATAAGTACTAACAACTCAGGCTTTGAGGGTGATCATAGTTTGCAGCATATCAGTTAAAGCAATAACGCGTACTTTGTCATGCCGTTCTCTAGGTTCGCGGATCGGCTCTGAAGAGGCCTTCTACCTGTACGCCAGCGGGCCCGACCTCACCTCCATCATGCCCTGCAAGTACGGCAAGCCCAGCGGGACATTCTCCAAGTACGTGACGCAGGAGGGCCTGAAGTGCGACCACGTCCGGGAGCTGCTGATGAAGAGCAAGGACGTGGACACCTCGGCACTCGTCGTGAGTACTTCCCTATTTTTAAAACCAGATGTTTTATTTCCCATTTTTTCTTTATATTTCACGGGGGTTTGATTTAGAAACCTTTTCCAAACAGTGCTCCATCATTCTGGTACTTTTCTAATTTTAAACTAAATATTTAATTACCCATTTGTTCTTTATATATCACGGTATTCCAAAAAAAGGTGGATTTAGAGCGAAAGGCTTTTTCGGGTTCTTTCCCAAACACCACTCCATCATTCCGGTCCGCCCTTCGCCTCAGCTCATCGCTCTTCAGCTATGACTCCCTCCAGCGGTACCATCCATCACCCCCCACCCTCCTCCATGGCCTAACCGCGTCCCAACTCACCGCGTGTGCCTTGTGTCTCGCACAGGAGAGCCTGGCGGTGGTTTACGCCCCCAGCAGTCCCCGGGTGTACACCATCTACGAGCCGGTGATCAGGCTGAAGGGCCAGGCCAAGACGGTCGTCACGCAGCGGCCGTTCAGCTCCAAGGAGGTGCAGAGCTCCACGCTGGAGCCCCCGGCGCTGCGAGCCCTGCTGCCCATCGAGCCCCAAGGGCTGCAGAACGTACTGCACAAGATCGGAGGCACGGCTACCTTCGTCTTCCTCTTCGCACAGGTACGGCGTGAGTGGGAGGGGTTTTCTTCTCTTCAATTTTAAGATTCTTGTAAATGAAGAGAGAGGTATGGTCAGCTGTAGGACGTGGTGTTATTGATGTTTTATTGATCAATATTGAAATGCATGTGGATCCCTATTGACTACAGATGAGTCCATGTCATTTTGAGCTAAGGGCTAGTGGAACTGTTACACATTGTGACTATCAATACGGAGGAAATGACTTTAACCACAAAACAAAATAGCGCAAATTATGGAAATATAGTGTGTGTGTGTGTGTGTGTGTGTGTGTGTGTGTGTGTGTGTGTGTGTGTGTGTGTGTGTGTGTGTGTGTGTGTGTGTGTGTGTGTGTGTGTGTGTGTGTGTGTGTGTGTGTGTGTGACCATGCAGTCCGTAGAGCTGAGTGACTGCGAGCAGACCCAAGCACTGGCGTTGCAGGTGCTGCTCTCGCTGGCCAAGTACAACCAGCACCGCATCCACGAGATGGACTGTTGCCACGGATACTCCATGATCCACCAGGTCCTCATCAAAGCCAAGTGCATTGTGGGATACCACATGTTGAAAGTACGTCTCATTGCTTGTGCACTCTGCGCCCTCTGTGGGGCAGAGAGCGCTAGAAATGCTAGATTCCCTGTGCAAGGCCAGAGAAATCATTGCGGGTAACTCAGAAACGCACAGTTCAACTGCAGTTATTTGCCATTTTGCTGTATATATATTGACTTTTTATAAAGTGATCACATTTCTGTTAGACATGCGCTATTGCTTTAGCTGGATCACTGGTTCAGGCATAACGGTTCCGGCATATGTCTGAAACGTGTCTGTTTTTACAAAGAGTGTAACGCAGTTTACTAGAGGGATAAACAACCAACTGGACTGTAACATTACTTACAAGGACAAGGCGGGAGACGACAGGGATTTAGCACCGACGTAACTCAGCCTACACTAGCTGCCTGCCCTGATCAATACTGACCTGCTGGCTCGCGGGGGGGCATAACCAGTCCCTGCTCTGCCCAGAGTTATGACGTCTCCGCTGAGCTGTCTCAGCGACCGTATCGACCCCCCCCCCCACCCACCCAAACCTCATCACAGTTTTAAGGCAACATTACAACACACGCGTCAATGAGTCCATTTCTGGAACGGTTGCAGCATCGCTGGACTCTAATCTGTTTCAGTGATGTGTTCGAGCGGTCCTCGGTACGGTGAGATACAGCCGCTGAATCTCAATTCAATGTATTCAATTTTATTTGTTAAACAGGTGCAGTCTCATAGGCCCCCCACCACCCCGACTCTAACCCCCCAGAGGGCAGGAAAAAATCTCCCTTAGAGGTTGTATCGACGTCGGGTGACGTCACTTCTGTTGGTATTTGAAGCGAGTCGCGTGGTTACAGTCACTCCTGCTGGTATTTGGCTGCTTCCAGTGGAAGCCGCGTCCCTCACCCTGGGGGAGGACGGGCAGTTCCGCCTGGACCTCGAGTCCACCGCCGTGGTGCAGGACATTCAGCTGCTCTCGGAGGTCCTGCTGGACTGGAAGGTCTGGGCCAAGGCAGAGGTAGGCACAGCCAGAGCTCTGTGGTGGTCAGGGTTTATCATTCCCCTGATGAGATACAGGCACAATGCCGTGATGAGTAAAATCACAGAGTAACAATGGAGGATCACTTACTGATCGTAAAAATCGCAGCTAGTACACTAATCAAGAGGAGGAACGCACTGATCGTAAATATATTCATTATTGCGTGCCAAAATATGAAGTGGGGGACTGACCTCGGGTCTGTGCTGTGACTGACCGGGGGTCTATGCTGTGTGTGTGGGTGATGACCCGTGGGTGGTCTGTCGCCTGTGGTGGCTGTGTCAGTGGGCCGGTCCTCACCCTGGGGGAGGACGGGCAGTTCCGCCTGGAGCTCGAGTGTGCGTGTGTGCAGGACTTGACGCTCTCGGGAGGTCCTGCTGGACTGGAAGGTCTGGGCGACTGACAGGCGAGGTAGGTCACAGCCAGAGCTCTGTGGTGGTCAGGGTTTATCATTCCCCTGATGAGATACAGGCACAATGCCGAATGACGTAAAAACACAAAAGTAACAAAGGAGGAACACACTGATTGTAAATATATTCATTATTGCGTGCCAAAATATGAAGTGGGGGTCTGCCTGGGTCTGTGTGTGACTGGTGTCGTTGTGTGTGACTTGACCCGGGGTCTGTGCTGTGTGTGTGTGTGTGGTGGGTGACTGACCGGGGGTCTTGGTGCTGTGTGTGTGTGTGTGTGGGACCTGGACCGGGGGTCTGTGCTTGTGACTGACCCGGGGGTCTTGTGTCTGTGTGTGTGTGTGTGGGTGACTGACCCGGGTGGTCTGTGCTGTGTGTGTGTGTGTGTGTGGTGACTGACCCGGGGGTCTGTGCTGTGACTGACCCGGGGGCTGTGCTGTGTGTGTGTGTGACTGACCCGGGGGTCTGTGCTGTGTGTGTGTGTGTGGGTGACTGACCCGGGGGTCTGTGCTGTGTGTGTGTGTGGGGGACTGACCCGGGGGTCTGTGCTGTGTGTGTGTGTGGGTGACTGACCCGGGGGGTCTGTGCTGTGTGTGTGTGTGTGTGTGGGTGACTGACCCGGGGGTCTGTGCTGTGTGTGTGTGTGTGTGGGTGACTGACCCGGGGGTCTGTGCTGTGACTGACCCGGGGGTCTGTGCTGTGTGTGTGTGTGGGTGCAGGCGGGCGTGTGGGAGACCCTGCTAGCCGCCCTGGAGATCCTGATCCGGGTGCACCACCCGCAGCAGGTCTTCAACATCCGACAGTTCCTCAAGGCGCAGGTGGTGCACCGCTTCCTGCTCACCTGCCAGGTCCTACAGGTGAGATGCACTCTGGGAAACAGAGTTCATTGTACATTGTTTACACGGAGGTTGAGACAATGTTCAGTAAATCATCAGAGACTGTACAACTGTGTTTTGGTTGTGTTGGCAGAACACAAAAAAAAACACTGATCTCAATTTCTTTTTTGTTGCTGCTCTCTTTAATAATCGTCCTTCACTACTTAAGGACGTGCGAAGATGACATAATCAACACATCTTTAATAATAATAATTTCCAATGAATAAAAATGAATGATAATAAGCACCCAGGCAGGACTGTCGTGTTTATTCTCTCTTTATCAAGCTTGTAGACCGACAAGGGTTTAAATCAATAGTGATCCCACGCTCGCAGGGGTGCTTACATTGCACACACCCTATCCTCTGATAAGGCGCTCGCCGTTCAGCCGGCCCCCTGCGGTGAGCCCAGTCACGCCGTTTACTGTCACCCGCGACGACGTGACGACGTGTGTGTGTGTGGTGTGTGTGTGTGTGTGTGTGTGTGTGTGTGTGTGTGTGTGTGTGTGTGTGTGTGTGTGTGTGTGTGTGTGTGTGTGTGTTGTGTGTGGTGTGTGGTGTGTGTGTGTTCTGCTCCTCTCCCAGGAGAACCGGGACCAGTACCTCACCGCCATCCCCCAGGAGGTGTGCCTCTCCTTCGTCAAGATCATCCAGGAAGTACTGGGCTCCCCCCCTGACCTGGACCTGCTCAAGCTGGTCTACAACTTCCTGCTGGCCGTGCACCCGCCCACCAACACCTACGTGTGTCACACCCCGACCAGCTTCTACTTCTCCCTGCACATCGGTGAGGTCATCACACCCCACCCCCCCATCCCAGATATCAATAAGACTTATTTCTGATAGCTTTAGTGTGTGTGTGTGTGTGTGTGTGTGTGTGTGTGTGTGTGTGTGTGTGTGTGTGTGTGTGTGTGTGTGTGTGTGTGTGTGTGTGTGTGTGTGTGTTTTTGTGTGTGTGTTTTTTGTGTGTGTGTGTTTGGGCATGTGTGTGTGTTTTTGTATGTTTGTGCATGTGTGTGTGTTTTTGTGTGTTTGTGCATGTGTGTGTGTTTTTGTATGTTTGTGCATGTGTGTGTGTTTTTGTGTGTGTGTGCATGTGTGTGTGCGTGAGCATGTCTGTGTGGGTGCGCGCATGTGGGTGACTTGTGTGTGTGTTTGTGCGTGCTCATGTGTGCCTGTCTCTGTATGTGTGCTTATCCATGTGTGTGTGTGTGCCTGTGTGCTCAGATGGTAAGCTGTACCGGGAGAAGGTGCAGTCCATCATGTACCTGAGACACTCCCACAGCGGGGGAAAGTCGGCCAGCAGCTCTGTCTTCTCCCTCTCCCCCACCGTGTTCCCGGACCTCCACCCAGAAGGTAGGGCCCTCCACCGCACCGCCCGACACACACGGTCCTGAAGACCCCCAAAGGGATCCCAGGAGGACTATATCTGTAGTTTAGAAGAGATGGAGTAGAATCAAATTAATCCTTTATCGTCATTACAGGAGCATTCCTAACGGAGCATTCACGAATATCAAACGGCAGTTAAAAATAAAAGAACAAACCAGACTATTTTTAAATGCTGATGATATAAATAGAATATTGATTCGGTTAAAGCAACCGTTGCTGTTCTCTGTGAAGATCAGTTTCGGTAGACACAGAGTTCCTGGAGGACTCTGGGTCCTCAAAGACCACCCTGTGTAATTTGAGGATTGTAGGCCATGGTTTACCCTCGGGGTGTGTTGTGTGTGTGGGTGTGTGTGTGTGTGTGTGTGTCAAGCATGACTCCAACCACACACAAGCACACATGAGCATGAAGCCTTCCTCTGTTTGAGATCTCAGATTAGGTCTTAACCAGAGTCATCAGTCACCTCAGTTGTCCCTCTCGGCTCCCTCTAAAGGAGCCGGGGTCCTCTATGGTACTGATGTCTGGTGTCTTGTCCGTCTGCGTCGTCCCCGTGACCTCGTCTCCAGGCCTGCCGGCGGCCTCCTCCTCCGAGCCCTCCACAGACGACCACTTTCTGCGGCCCCCCAGTCTGACGCCGTCCCCGCACCCCTCCCCGGCCGCCAGTCCCCGGAGAGCCCCTAGCCCCGCCCCGCCCCCTGGAGAGGTTGGCGGCGAGGCCCCGCCCTCACAGGGGGCACCGGCGGGCAACGCGGAGACCCTGAAGAGGGGCGGCGGCGGCGACGAGGTGCTCCTCAGCAGCTGCGACTCGGCCAAGACCATCTGCGAGTCGCGGGAGTCCGGGGGGGACGGGCGCGCCGCCTCCCCCCGCCCGCCCTCCATCAGCGTGGAGGACCCCGACGAGGAGCTGGAAGGCCTGGTGGAGGGCAGCGTGGGCGGCGCCGAGTCGGAGGACCGCTTCGACTCGCCGGGCGAGGAGGCGCCGCGGCGGCCCGACAGCCTGAAGGGCATCCAGTCCTTCCAGCGGAGCCACAGCAACCTGGCCAGCCTGGGCCTGGCCTTCCCCGCCGCCACCGCCACCGCCGCCGCCAACGGCTCGCTGGCCGTGGGCCGCTGGCCCGGCGGCGGCAGCAGTGCTGCCGCCGAGCGCGGCTCGCTGCCCGAGGACTGGGAGAGCTACACCTACTCCCCCGGGTACGAGAGGATGCACAGCAAGTCGGAGGCGGACGACAGGTGAGCCCACGCCCACGCCGGCCGCTGTTGTCTCGCTCCGGGTCACGCGCGGGTTTGCTCGAGGGACCGGGTCATGTCCTGGTATGACTCGTGATAGGGGTCGGCGAAGCCCTCGCTGGATTATTCACCCCCCCAGATGAGGACGAATGTATCTGCGGTTGGTTTGTCGTAATCACTGGCAGCCTGCTAGCCTGAAAGGCTAGCTTAATTTAGCTGTGGTTGCTTCCCCAGTGCTGCAAAGAAAGGTCATTTGCTGGAAGTAAATCTTTTCTGGGACCGAGCGTCTCAGTGGGAGCCATTGTTTTCTATTTTACAATGGATTCATGTTTCACGTGTTAGCTGAAATTGAACTGACCCACCTGTGACAGCCTGTGAGTGGCTGTGGGTGGTTGGGTGTTACTAGATCGCCCTACCCTCCATTATCTCATCTATCATGTTGTTGAGTGTTCACCGACATCTTAGAAGTATTACGTGTGTGTGTGTGTGTGTGTGTGTGTGTGTGTGTGTGTGTGTGTGTGTGTGTGTGTGTGTGTGTGTGTGTGTGTGTGTGTGTGTGTGTGTGTGTGTGTATGCACTCTGACGCGTTGTTCTTTTTGCGCGTTGTGCTTTGTGTGCACGCGTTTTGCTGTGAGTGTGTGCGTGTGTGACCATGCAAGCCTGCGTGCATTGTGCTGTGTGTGTGTGTGTGTGTGCGCGCGTGCCTGCCTGCCTGAACCGTGCCGTATCTGTGTGCCGGCCAGGTCCACCACGGAGGACTGCTTGGTGCTGATCTGCTGCGGGCTCTACGACCTCCTGCGGGGGCTGCTCCTGCTGCTGCCCGACCTCATGCTGGAGGAGGTGATGGACAAGCTGATCCAGCCCGAGGCGCTCATCGTGCTGGTCAACCACCCCTCTTCCCTCATCCAGCAGGGGGTAATGAAGGTACGGCCCTCCCCTCCACAGCCCCACGCTGAGCTCTGACGCCACGCCGGCGTGCTCCCCTGGCTTCGGCGAGCTGGAGAGGACGAACGAAATGGCAAAACATCTGCCGGGGAATGCGTTCATTTAAATCGAGACAGACAAGGAGCGACGCGCTAGTGTTCCTGATATCCTTCGCGTTCTGTCTTCAAAGGTGATGTTTTTGCGTGGCGGGGCTTTTGTTGACCAGCGTGTTATCCAAGGGAGCAGGCAGAGGGAGCGAAACGTGATGGATGATGAGGAACGGGAGGCTCGGAACAGGACAATATCCCCTGGAGCGATAGCGCACTAGACCAGTGCTGTGACAGGAAATTAGGAAAGCAACATGATAAGGGAAGAGGGTGGAAAGGAATCTGGTGCTCAGCGATACTAACACGCAGGGGGGGAGAATTAAGGGCAGTGGAGAGGATGGTGTTTAGAGGTGTCTTGGCAGGAGGTGATGGGGAGGGGAGGGTCCAACCTACGGTAATATCGCTTACTCCATGTGAGTAATATTGGGTTTGATTCCCCCCCCCCCACACCTGTCAGGTATCCTTGAGTCTTGAACCTCTCCTTAATAGCGTGCATCTGAACCCAATGGAAGTCACCATGGATAAAAAACCTCTAAATATTAAATGGTAAAAATAATATGTAGCAGTCTCTTTTATCCTACTTAGTCATTCATCAATGCAGTAATTCAGTGATTCCACCAGGCCGTGTGTGTGTGTGTGTGTGTGTGTGTGTGTGTGTGTGTGTGTGTGTGTGTGTGTGTGTGTGTGTGTGTGTGTGTGTGTGTGTGTGTGTGTGTGTGTGTGTGTGTGTGTGTGTGTGTGTGTGTGTGTGTGTGTCTCTCCCCCCTCGTTGAACCACGGTTTCCCTATCTGCAGCTGCTGGATGCGTACTTCACCAGAGCCTCCAAGGAGCAGATGGAGAAGTTCCTGAAGAACCACGGCTTCTCCCTGCTGGCCAACCAGCTGTACCTGCACCAGGGCAGCCAGGGCCTGCTGGAGTGCTTCCTGGAGATGCTGTTCGGCCGGCCCGTGAGCCTGGAGGAGGGGTGAGTCGGAGCCACGCGCCGCATACGCGCTCACGACCGATGGGATGGTTCGTCAGGGGTGTTGATCTTAGGTTGTCGGGCAGACGTTTGGATCTAGGTGCGTGACGTCGTTCATCTGCTCTGTGCTCGAGGCCGCCTGCTGGAGGCAGACTTTAGAGGTTGGAGTTGGATTCCTGAAACTTTCAGATTGGGATTTTAATTCTCGATGTGGACAAAGTTTGACGATCCTGCCCCCATTTATTATATTCTTTACACTTGAATCGACTTTGTTTATACGTGGAGGAAATATAAAATGAAAAAAGCATGGACAAACCAGAAAGTTAAAGTATAAGGCATACATTTCTGTCATAATTCATTCTCTAAAATCTTCTAATAGTTTAGAGAATCTAATTTTGTATTCTACAAAAAAAGGCTACCTATCTATCTATCTATCTATTTATCTATATATACCTTTATACTGTATCTTATCGATAGATTGAGAGATAGATAGATATCTATATCTATCTATATCGATATATACAGTATATCAATATAGATAGATAGATATGAACGTGCAGCAACATTGCCTAGCCCTTTCTTTGAACTGATAGTGTTGTGTCGTCTGTCCCCAGCCTGGACCTGGAGGATATGGAGGGCATCTCCCCATTCAGGAAGCGGTGCATCATCCCCATGCTGGGGCTGATCGAGAACTCCCTGTACGAGAACTCCCTGCTGCACAACCTGCTGTGCATGCTGCTGCAGCTGCTCAACGCCTGCCCCAAGCTGGCCGACATCCTGCTGGACCACGGCCTCCTCTACGTGCTCTTCAACACGCTGTCCACCCTCAACGGCATGGAGAACGGGTACGCCCGCCCCCTACAGGCTCCGTGTGCTCCGCGTGTGTGCTCCAGTCTCTCTGCAAATCGGCTCATTTGAAAACGGTTGCGACGCGACAAGAGATGTCTCCTCTGTTTGAGCAGGCGGGAACGGGTGGTACGTGAGATGTACGACTCATGTACAACCCTTCCGCTGGAAGTGGCCGCTACGTTCGGTCTACATGGACAAGAATTAGGGTGTTATCTAGAAAGAATCTCTTGCAGGAACTCATAAGTCACCGGTCGTCAGCCAATAGAGAGCCAGCGGGCGTCGTATACAAATGTATCGTAAACGGCAACATGCTTTTCCTTATTTCCTTACAATTCTAAAACTCCTAGACCTTGACCATTATTAAACAGGATTTTCGGCTTTATCCAAACCAGTGTGAACTGGTCCACTGCGTCCGGTTCCATTCCGTCCGTTCTCTGAGATTGTGTGCAAACCGGGGATCTGGTACAAACCTGAAACCTGTGTGTGTGTGTGTGTGTGTGTGTGTGTGTGTGTGTGTGTGTGTGTGTGTGTGTGTGTGTGTGTGTGTGTGTGTGTGTGTGTGTGTGTGTGCGTGTGCGTGTGCGTGCGTGCGTGCGTGCGTGCGTGCGTGCGTGCGTTGGTGGACGCAGTGGGCCTCTTGTGTCAACACATGGTTGTTGTATCGAGATACAATTGAAATTCATAAGCGGTTGTAAAAGGTAAATATTTATCTTGTTTAAACAGGGCCACGGTTGGAAAAGGCTTTGATTAAAGCTGTGTCAACGATGTGTTTCAGATGAGCCACTGTGACATGTTTTACCATTTGCATATTCCTACTGATTACTTGGTTTCCCTTGAATGCTTGAGGCTTTGACGTCGGCCTACTAGTAGTAATTGTAGCACTCAAACATGTCTTTTACCTGTGTACTATGATATTTACATATTACATTTACATTAAGGGCATTTAGCAGATGATTTTGTCCAAATCAACTTGCAACAGTTCCTACACAAATTCACACACCGACGGCGGAGTCATCCACGCAAAGATCTGCGGGAGTAGTTAGGGTGAGGGGTCTTGCTCAGGGACACCTTGACACTCTGAACTAGCAACCTTCCGGTTACAAGTCAACCCGCTTTACCTCCTGGGCTAAGCCAACCGCTATAGCTTAGCTATAATCGTCTAATGTGGCATAATTCAGCCTTAAATCCACAACTTTCTTCCCCTTCACACGCAGCGATCCAATCTAAGTCAGTCGCCCTCTGAACCCCCCCCCCCGTCTTAACCTCCCCCTGACCTTTGACCCTGACCCAGGATCCCCCTCAACGACTACAAGCTGCTGGTGTGTGACATCCAGCAGCTTCTGGTGGCCGTGACCATCCACTCCTGCAGCTCCTCCGGCTCCCAGTACTTCCGCATCATCGAGGACCTCATCACCCTGCTGGGCTTCATGCAGACCAGCAAGATGCGCCGCACGCAGGGTAAGACCCCGGGGGTCTCTCTGGAGGGGTCGACACGTTACGCTTACCTGGTCGTATCTGGGGGAGCGTGTCGGCGTGTGTCAACGGACGTTGAACGACCGCATTGCGTCATGTCATCGCTTGCTCGCCATGAGGGGGGAGCTTTTGAAGTGTTCCGACGCATCGGCCCCGAGACGATGGTGAGAGAGAGCAGGAAACGGGTGTTTTGGAAACGGTGTGCGTGTGCCACTAGTTACTGTGCGCTTCCTTTCTGGACCGGCGATATATTGTTGTTTCTCTTTCTTCTGACAAACATATTTATTGTAAGTCGCTTTGGATAAAAGCGTCTGCTAAATGCCATAAATGTTAATGTATATAAATTGACATTTACAAATGTAAATATAAATGTACCGTTACACGCTTCCCTGCAGAGATGGCCGTGGCCCTCCAGTTCCGGGTGCTGCAGTCGGCGATAGAGTTCATCAGGACCACCGCCAACCAGGACCCCCAGAAGCTGAGCAACTCCATGAACCTGCCCAGCTCCTCACACCAGGCCATCCACCCCAAGCGCAAGAGCATCAGTGGTGAGTGAACGCAAGGAACACGCAAATCCCCCCACCTTACTCTACGTCTACGCTCAGTATACCAGTGGGCGGTTCTTTGTTGTGGTATCACCTCGTATTCCCATGATGCATTGCTCAACATACCTGTGACTTCTTCCTTGTTGTGTTATTGCCACGCATTCCCTTGATGCATTGCTCAGTACATTATACCTGTGACCTGTTCTTCATTGTAATTGTCTCGTTTTCCCATGATGCATTGCTCTGTATACCTGTGACTTCTTCCTTGTTGTGTTATTGCCTCGTGTTCCCGTGATGCATTGCTCTGTATACCTGTGACTTCTTCCTTGTTGTGTTATTGCCTCGTGTTCCCGTGATGCATTGCTCCGTACATTATACCTGTGACCTGTTCTTCATTGTAATTGTGTTGTTTTTCCCATGAAGCATTGCTGTGACCTCTTCCTTGTTGTTGTTATTGCCTCGTGTTCCCATGATGCCTTGCTCACCCGTCTGTGTCTCCATGCCCCTCCCCCATCCCTGGCCCGAAGGTTCGATGGCCATGAGAGACTCCATAATCCCCCGCCCCCCCCGGCAGCACTACTGCTCCTACGGCCAGATCCCCATGTCCCCCCCCTTCAGCTTCCTGGCCCAGGAGTCCCCCCTTTCCTCCTCCCCCACCACCACCTCGTCCTTCATGTTCCATCCTCCTGACTCAGGTAGCCCGGGGCAACGCTGCCGCCTCCATACCGCCTACGTAACCCCCCCCCCCCAATCCTCCGGTGATGAGAACATATCCACTCCGACCGGAGGGACATGTTTGTTGTTGTTGTGTTGTTGTTTTTGCCGTGGAACTCACCTTCACCCTGGTCCTTGACCGGGGAGTAACCTTGCCCGGTACATTGCATTCAGTGCGTTACTGGTGCACTCTGTGTTGTGTTGTGTGTGTGTGTGTGTGTGTGTGTGTGTGTGTGTGTGTGTGTTGTGTGTGTTGTGTGTGTGTGTGTGTGTGCGCTGTGTGCGCGTGTCGTGTGCGTGTCTACTCTGAGAGCTCACCAAACTAACGGGAACCAGATTCTTGCACGGATGCCATTTTGGCGAGCCAGGCTTTCTTTCTCCTATCCCTGCCTGCTGACTAGACTAATGGATGAGTTATTGATGACATATTCGGTGGCGTGACCGCTCTGTGAACCTGTGAGAGAGCGAGGAAAAATAAACCGCACGCGTTGCATGCCGTGTGCCATGCTGACTCAGCTCACGCCCGAGATCACGCGTGATTCAAACGAACACGCCCGAGATCACGCGTGACTCAAACGAACACGCCCGAGATCACGCGTGACTCAAACGAACACGCCCGAGATCACGCGTGACTCAAACGAACACGCCCGAGATCACGCGTGGTTCAAACGAACACGCCCGAGATCATGCGTGGTAAATGTATGTCCACCCCATAACACTAACCACCTCTCCCTCCCTCCCTCCCCCCCTCCCCCCTAGGCGGTCCAGGCCGGCGCCGCTTCACCATGGTGCAGCCGGACCTGCTGCTGATCCGGATGCGCTCGGTGGCGAGCGACGAGCTCAGCCAGATGATGCAGCGGCGCATGAGCCAGGAGAACCCGATCCGCGCCAGCGAGACGGAGTTCGTGCAGCGGCTGCAGAGGCTCGTGGTGCTGGCCGTCAACCGGCTCATCTACCACGGTAACCACGGCGACCCGGACAAGAAGTGTACATACATTCACATTTTACATTGAAGGCATTTAGCAGACGCTTTTATCCAACGCGACTTACAATAAGTACATTTTTCAGACGAAAGAAAAACAATTTATCACACTCGGTACAGTAAGGATGTGCATAGAACCAATTGCCAAGCACTAACAATTGATGGGTTAACCGATGCCCCATATACAGCTAAACACAATGTAAGTTCTATTTTTAACACAAATACAACACAAACACAAATACAATAGGTGTTTACATGAAGTGCCAGGGCGTACAGCATACAATAAGTCCGTAAGGGGAGTGTGGAGGTGCGGGTGGGGGGGGGGGGTTAAGCTATGTGGAGTCCAGGTGAACTCTGATCATGTGGGCCTCGAATGACGTAGAAACCGCTGGGATCGGGTTTTGTTTCGCCCCCCCCCCGTCTCCTCTCGTCCCGGTCCAGACATGAGCCAGGACTTCTACCAGCTGCTGAACTTCCCCGAGACCCCGGACCACCTGCTGTCCACGCCCGACCCGGCTGACCCCGGGCACGACGAGGGCTGCTCCTCGTCTTCCTCCGTGCCGGCCTCCCCCGTCCCCTTCCCCCTCCCGCCCGCCAGCAAGAAGAGCTTCCAGAGAGACATCCTGAGGCTGATGATGGAGGGGATCAAACTCAGCCTGGTAGGGCCCCCCCCCACTTGTGTTTAGCTCCCCCAAGGTCCTGGGTCGGAATCCCCACAGTCCCCCGGAATAGTTTGGGAGAAGAGGCAGAGATCCGCTGCCTGTTCCTTTTGTAAATGGAAGACACCTGTAATCTGACAGTCATCTATTGTACACACACGCTGTTTTTCCAAATCATTTTGAAACTGTTTTTATACAAAAGAATATTTGCCATCTGTTCGTAATGTTGGTTATGATCGGGATAGCTCTCTTATAACAGAATTTTTTTTCTTTCCTCCTTGCGTGTGCATATATATGTGTGTGTGTGTGTGTGTTTGGGCGTCTACTTTGTGTGCGTGTCTGGATGATTGAGTGCCTTCGTGTGCACACTCGTGTTTGTGTGGGCGTGTTTGTGTGTCTGTGTGTCTATGTGTGTGTGTGTGTGTGTGTCTGCATCTATGTGTGTGTGCGCGTGCCTGTGCGCAAACACGTATGTTCTGACCCGGTGCTCTTCCCCCCCCCCCCCCCCCCCCCAGGGCAGTACGGGGCGCGGCGGAGCCCCCCACCAGCAGTGGCGCCGGATCCTGTGGTCCAGCCGGGACACGTTCCGGGTCCAGATCGGCCGCCTGCTGGTGCACACCCTCAGCCCCGCCCAGCCCCTCGCCGACCGCAAGGAGGCGCTGGACTTTGTGTTCGACCCGCGGCACGGGGACATCCTGAGGGAGAGCCTCAGCCCGGGCCTGGAGGTGAGCGGCACCGAACCCTGGGGTTTCCCCCTCTAAAGCCCAGGGGCTGGAGGACGACTTTAGGCGGGAGCTCAAATGTGGAGGTTGAGATGGAAAATATAACGTTCAGATTGTAGATTGAAGTTGTTTTTTTAACGTAACACGCACGCACACACAGAGAGAGAGTAGACCCGAAACACACACACACACACTCACACAGTGTAGACACGACGCAGAATAGACACGACGCAGTCTAGACACGACCCAGAGTGGACACGACACACACAAAGTAGACACGACACACACAAAGTAGACACGACACACACAAAGTAGACACGACACACACAAAGTAGACACGACACACACAAAGTAGACACGACACAGAGTAGACACGACATAGAGTAGACACGACACAGAGTAGACACGACCCACGTTCGTATCAGGCCAGTGTCTAAAATGGGAAATGATTTGCCCTCTCTGAGAGGGAATGGGTGGAAAGGACAGGATCGCTCTGGGCATTGGGATGACCCATGAGACGTCTTTATGCTGAGTCTGTGAAATGGTGATGCGTAGATGGACAGGCTGGATGTGGGCGCTGGGTCTGCCACGCTGCTCTTTTCTCTACTTGATATGACCGAGCCATAATGCAACTTGACATAAATCCCCTTTTTTTGCCGACCGCTCCCTAATTACTCTCCATCTATTTCTTCCTGTTTCTCCCTACCTATGTCGCTCTGTCTGTCTTTCTGTCTCACTCACTCTGTCTGTCTCACTCACTCTGTCTGTCTGTCTGTCTGTCTGTCTGTCTGTCTGTCTGTCTGTCTGTCTGTCTGTCTGTCTGTCTGTCTGTCTGTCTGTCTGTCTGTCTGTCTGTCTCTCTCTCTCTCTCTCTCTGTCTCTCTCTCTCTCTGTCTCTCTCTCTCTCTCTCTCTTCCTCGTCTCTCTCTCTTCTCTCTCTCTCTCTCTCTCTCTCTCTCTCTCTCTCTCTCTCTCTCTCTCTCTCTCTCTCTCTCTCTCCTCTCTCTCTCTCTCTCTCTCTCTCTCTCTCTCTCTCCCCCCCCCTCCCCCTTTGTCTCGCTCTATCTGTCTTTCTGGCTCTCTTGCTTTCTCACTCTCTCACCCACTTACTCACTCAATCACTCTTTCCCTCTCACACTTTCTCTCCGTGTATCAACCCATCTCTTTTTCTTCGTTTCACTCTCTCACTATTGGTCTCGCTCTATCTCCCTTGCTTGCTCACTCTCTCTCTATCACTCTCACTAACTTACTCACTCTTTACCTCCCCATCTCTTTTTCTTCTCCCCCCCTCTCCCTCCCTCCTCCTCCCTCCCCCTCCTCCTCCTCCCTCCCTCCTGCAGCACGGGCCCAAGCTGGCTCTCTCGCTCCACGAGCTGCTCCACGACCACAAGGAAGGCCTGAGCCGCGAGGAGCAGAACGCGGCCGCCGTGTTCATGACCTCCCTGAAGCTGTGTGGCCACCGCTGCATCCCGCCCAGCGCGCCCCACAAACCAGACCTCCTCAAGGCCATCAAGGAGGTACCAGGGGGGGAAGAGGGCCGATGAAGGGTGGAAGGGGGTACATAGATGGGTATATAATACCAGGAGGGAGGAGGGAGGGAGGGAGGGAGGGAGGGAGGGAGGGAGGGGGAGAGAGAGACTCTGACTCTGACTCTGACTCTGACTCTGAGTGACTTGAGAAGCCAAGCTTACCTTTAACATTGATTCTTTATTTTTGTATGACTCATTTTTATCCTCATAGATGGGTTGTTTTGCGTTCATTTGTTGTGTATTTTTTTCTGCGAACCACAAAGCAATAATCTCTGTTTTGCTCGTCTAGGAGAAGTTGAAATACGAGGCAGACGAGAAAACCAGCAGACTGGCGTGGGAGAAGAAAATGACCAACACACAGAAAAGGTGAGGAAGGACTTTATTACATTATCTCCTGATTACCTCCTCCCCCGTTTTAAGACCCGCACCCCACTCAACAAAGAGCAGCTCCTTCCTTCATCCTCAACGTACCATAATAATGATTATACTAAGACATTAGATCTATATTCGCTTTTCTAAACAGTCAAAGACGCTTTACAGAATAAAGTTATTTAATAAGAACGTTTATTAGTAAAAAGATTAAAGAGGAGTAAGGCGAGAGAGGGGAAGGAGAAGCCTGTAGCCGATACTGTTTTGGCGGGAGCCAATCAACGAAGCTGGCTTTTCCCCTTGGCACGCTATTGGCTGGTTTAACACGATGACTACAGGGAAGCGACGGCAAGCAGCCAATCGCGTACAGAGTCCGTTGAACTAGGCCCGTTGATCTCGCCTCTTGTGCTGAAGAAAAAGGACAGCAGCTTTCCCCAGACCCAACGTGCAATCTACGGTTGGCTTGGTCTGGTGGTAGCCAGGCCAGAGGAAGGAAGGTTATGTGGTGAAGGCATAAAAGGGCCTGTTAAATGAAGGGAGTGTGGATGTGGTCGGGGAGGGAGTTCCAGAGGGAGGGTGGCACCTACTGATCAGGCCCGGTCCCATCACCCCACGTCCCCTCTCCCCTGCTCAGTCTCATCCAGAGGCTGGACGGCAAGTCCCGCGACATCTCCAAGATCGCGGCGGACATCACCCAGAGCGTGTCGCTGCGGCAGGGCATGGAGAGGAAGAAGGTGATCCTGCACATCCGCAGCCTCTACAAGACCAACCTCAGCGCCAGCCGCCGCTGGCAGGAGCTGGTGCAGCAGCACACGCACGACCGGTGAGCTCCTGGGTCTGTAGACACACTGGCTGTCACTGACACAGTGTACTGGTGGGTCAGGCCTGCTCTAACTGCTCCTTGGTCTGTAGACACTGTGTCACTGACACAGTGTACTGGTGGCTCAGGCCTGCTCCAACAGCTCCTGGGTCTGTAGACACTACCGTGTGCTGGTGGGTCGGGTCAGGTCTGCACTAATACATCTGACTTTGTTGCTCAAAATCTAGCCTAGTTTCTCAAAATTGCACACCCCACCCTAATGAGCATTAAAATGCATTTCTCCTTGAATTACTTTATTGTGCCTTTGCACATTGTGTAGAACTCACGTTGAACTTAATCTGTTTAAAATGGGGCGCTACATCAGGTTAACATCAGTGTTAAGCGTTTGGGAACCTCCCCGGGTGTTTCCGTTGGACTCTCCTTCACGTTGTCAACACCCTCCCGCTGTGTCCGTCCGTCTGTCCGTCCCAGGGCGGTGTGGTACGACCCGGCGTCCTACCCCACCTCCTGGCAGCTGGACCCCACCGAGGGCCCCAACCGCGAGCGGCGGCGGCTGCAGCGCTGCTACCTCACCATCCCCAACAAGTACCTGCTGAAGGACCGGCGCAAGGCCGAGGGTGAGTGGGACGCCGCGGCCGCCGATGGGGGGGGGGTGTGGAGGCCTTTAGGGCATTTAGCAGACGCTATTATCTATAAAGTGAAATTTCCATTTTAGGGCATTTAGCAGACGCTATTATCTAAAGTGAATTTCAATAAATACATTTGTCAGAAGAAGAGAAACCATACATCGCTGTCTGTACGGTGAGGATGTTTATAGAGACACGTGCCAAGCGCTAACAATCGCTAGGGTAACCCATTCCCCGTATACAACAAAGAACGCTAGGATAAGACGCTACACATTGGTTAGCACTATTTTTAAGTGCAAGGACGTACAACAAGGGCTTAAGAGGGGTGGGGGTAAGGTGGGGGGGCTATGCAGAGTCTAGGTGATCTCTAAACAATGAGTTTAGTCTTTTGCGGAAGCTGGTGAGCGACTGCTGCGGCCCTGATATCCGCAGGGAGCCCAGGAGTTCCAGCACTGCTGTGCCCACAGTTCTGTTTTGTTTTGTTTTGTTCTCTAGACGCGACCAAGCAGCCGCTGTCCTTCCTGTTTGAGGACAACACCCACTCGTCGTTCTCGTCCACCGTGAAGGACAAGGCCACCAGCGAACCCATCAGGTACACGGCCTCCCCGAGCAGCACCACACTGGGAGGAAAGGGTGTGTGTGTGGGGGCAGGGCAGGCTCTGGTGGTGGTGGAAGCTATCTGCGTCCCTTCTCAAGATCTCTTCCTTGCTAATTAATTTTTTTCTTGCCTTCTGGGGGACTGGGGTTACGGGGGCGTTGTCCTAAATATCCGCCCTGCTAAGCCCTTTGAGACTGTAACTGTGATTAAGCGGGATACGAATAAAGTTGGATTGAGTTGAACCGAGGGAGACCTGACTGAGATGCTTGGGCTGCGTGTGTTTGTCTCTCAGGTTCACCAGGAGATGCATCAGCGTCGCTCCCTCCGTGGAGACGGCAGGCGAGCTGCTCCTGGGTAACACACACACACACACCAACGCACACACACATAGGCATTTCCACACAAACCGATTTCCGCACACTCACACAACAACCACACACGAGCAAAACCATGCAAAAGCACACACACGCAAAAACACACACACACACACACACACACACACACACACACACACACACACACACACACACACACACACACACACACACACACACACACACACACACACACACACACACACACACACACACACACACACACACACACAGGCCTCCTGAAATTGTAATAGCTTCACTCGCTAGCAACAACAATAACAGTTTCTAGTCATTCACCCCAGACTCCAGCATTGTGTTTGCCACTCATTTCCTGTGCTTTTTTCTCCCTCCCTTCGTATTACAACAACAACAACAACAACAACCACGGCCACCACTGATGCTCCCACTGCGAAAAAGGCTTTGCAGTCGAGGGGCTCACTGACCTTTCCCTTTTGTATTCCAGGGAAGTCAGGGATGTACTTTGTGGAGGACAACGCCACGGATGCACACGACAGCCAGGTAACGCCAGGGGAGAGTGGGGGTGAGGGAGGGAGTGAGGGAGGGAGGTGAGGGGGTGAGGGAGGGTGCACCACCCTAGGGATGCAGATGATGCATTGGTGGGGGGAACTGTCCCCGCCTGACCTCTCTTGAGTGCCGTGCTTGTGCTGATGTGTGTGTGTGTGTGCGTGTGTGCGTGTGTGTGTGTGCGGACAGAGCCCTCATTCTGAGCTGGAGGCGGCCTCCTTCTCCTGGACCTATGAGGAGATCAAGGAGGTGCACAAGCGCTGGTGGCAGCTCCGGGACAACGCCGTGGAGATCTTCCTCACAAACGGGCGCACCCTGCTGCTGGCCTTTGACACCACCAAGGTCAGGGGCATCTCTCGTCTCTCACAGTGCCTGGGGAGTCTATCCGGGGGGGGCTCCATCTTGGAACCCCTTTGATGTGCGAACGGTTTTCCTGAACTTTGATTTGCCACGTCGATCTAACAATGGATTTGTCCGTGCCTTTTTGAAGTCTTTAAACAATCCATCTCAATTCTTCACTCACTCACTCACTCACTCACTCACTCACTCACTCACTCACTCACTCACTCACTCACTCACTCACTCACTCACTCACTCACTCACTCACTCACTCACTCACTCACTCACTCACTCACTCACTCACTCACTCACTCACACATCGCTCTACTTCCAAAAGAGCGATGTTAGCGACGCTACTCTCTTGCGTCAATCGCGGACGTCTAAAACATCATAATCCTAAATCAGGGTAAACACTCCAGTGCGTTTTTTTTTTTTAACCCTCCAGTTCCGCGACGACGTGTACCACAACATCCTGACCTCTGACCTCCCCAACCTGCTGGAGCACGGCAACATCAGCGCGCTGACCCAGCTGTGGGGCTCGGGGCAGATCTCCAACTTCGAGTACCTGACGCACCTCAACAAGCACGCCGGGCGCTCCTTCAATGACCTCATGCAGTACCCCGTGTTCCCCTTCATACTGCGCGACTACATCAGCGAGACCCTGGACCTGCAGGAGCCCGGCATCTACAGGTCAGTGATGGGGGGGGGGGGTCATTGACCTCTGAAGGTCAATGACCTCCACCCCCCCCCTCGGTCAAATGTCTCTGGGAAATAACCTGGGTTTTTTGAATGATCGTACAAAACAAAATCTGTAGGTGGCGTAGAAGTAAACACGGGGTCACGTTTTGAGCGACACACTTTTCCCATCTAGTAACGACTGGGTTTTTTGGATTGTCGGTGCCGTTGAAGTAGTAAACGATTGTCAATGCTACTTTAACAGCGGAGGTCACAGAGAAGGTGGGCCAGGTGGGGGGGGGGGGGGGGGGTGTGTCTGTTAGCAGCAGGATGTGGACGCTGGGTGTTCCACTCCCAGCCACAGGGCATCCCTCGGGCAAGAAGACTCACCGACCCGTTGGTTAATGGAATGCATCTCACTTTGACTTGGGATGAAAGTTGTCATTAATAAATGAATAATTCTCTTTTTAAATGCATCTCTAAATGAGTGCACGTTTATGGTGATTCTATCAACGGTGGGGTAGGCAAGAGTAAGATAGATTTTGAAAATCATCCAACTGGAATGATACAAAACACGTGGCTGGCTGGCTAGATTAAGCAATGGGTCTGCCACGCCTTGTGGATGATCACGGTCATGCGCAATTAGTGCGTGCAAGACGACAGGACGACAGATCCAATCAATTCATTCAGGGCATTTCATCATTTGTTTGCGGTCAGGAAATAAAGAGGATTAATAAAAAATAGACCAAAAAAACGCTTCCTAAAT
>OLKM01000486.1:55769-155769 GCA_900291075.1 Melanogrammus aeglefinus | reverse complement strand
GACGTGTCTGCGGTGGAGGACCCGGTGCAGCGGCGGGCCCTGGAGACCATGATCAAGACGTACGGCCAGACCCCCCGGCAGCTGTTCAGCGGGACCCACGTGGGGCGGGCGGGGCCCCGGCTCCTGATGGACGGCGAGCTGCCCGCCGCCATGGGGCTGCTGGTGCAGCTCGCCTTCAGGGAGAACCGCGAGCAGGCCAAGGAGATCGTCTACCCGGTACGGGGGGGGGGGGGTGTGTGTGTGTGTGTGTGTGTGTGTGTGTGTGGTTTGTGTGTGCTGTGTGTGTGTGTGTGTGTGTGTGTGTGTGTGTGTGTGTGTGTGTGTGTGTGTGTGTGTGTGTGTGTGTGTGTGTGTGTGTGTGTGTGTGTGTGTGTGTGTGTGTGTGTGTGTGTGCCTGTGTGTGTGTGTGCCTCTGTGTCTGTCTGTGTGTGTGTTTTTAGAGCTGGCCTATGCATTGAGCTTTTTTCATAACCCCTCTTTTGGTATTTCGCTCTAAATATTAAATATCTTATGTTTAAAGAAATGTGTAAAAATAAAAGACCAGTCCTGGCGACACCTGCCTTGATTGGTTGAACGTCAAAGAAGTCAATGGCCGTTTTCTTCTGGAAAAAAACGGATACAATAGTCTATATAAATACATTGATGTTCTACTCTACATTCGACACGCTTTTACTTTGAAAGAACCATATCTCAAGAGCCAATCACCAGGCTGGGTCCTCCCTAGAGCACAGTAGTCCACACACACAGTATGCACCCCTCTCACTGGTCCTGTCCCCCTCCCCCTCCTCAGAGCCCCCTCCCCTGGATCAAGGGGCTGAAGTGGGGGGAGTACGTGGGGTCCCCCAGCGCCCCGGACCCGGTGGTCTGCTTCAGCCAGCCCCATGGCGAGAGGTTCGGCTCCCTGCTGGCGCTGCCCACGCGGGCCATCTGCGGCCTGTCGCGCAAGTTCTGCCTCATGATGATCTACAGCAAGGAGCAAGGTAGGCTTCACCTCACCCTGTGGGCGGGGCCATCGGCACGTTAGGCTGCGCAGGGTTCAAGCAGGCCGCGGCGAGTTTGTGCCGAGTGACGAGTCCCCTCTTACACACTGATTGTATGTCGTATGTCCGGTCACTTAATGTACACACTTATTGTATGTTGTATGTCCAGGCAATTAATGTCCGCACAAATTATATGTTGTACGTCCTCACACTTAATGTACACACCAATTGTATGTTGCACTCAAATATAGTACTTAGCATCTTGTAGCATTTTCTCCTATCTATCTTTGTTGTTATTTTGGGTTAGCCTAGCGATTACTAGTGCTTGGCACTTGGTTCTATGAACATCCTTACTGTACCGACAGCAATAAATTGTTGTTTCTCTTTCCTCTGACAAATGTACTTATTTTAATCCTTTTTTATTACGTCGTGTTTCGACTGCGTGTGCTAGTTGAGGTCGGTGGTGTAGTGTGGGCCGCAGTCTTATCCGCGGAGTTGTGTGTGTGTGTGTGTGCAGGCGTGAGGAGCATGCACAGTACGGACATCCAGTGGTCGGCCATCCTGAGCTGGGGCTACGCTGACAACATGCTGCGACTGAAGAGCAAGCAGAGCGAGCCGCCCATCAACTTCATCCAGTGCTCCCAGCTGCACCAGGTAGGACTGGACCCACCTGTCACACACACACACAGACACACACACACACACACACACACACAACACACAAGCAGACACCGACACACACAACATCACACATCACACACACACACAGCTACACAGCACACACACATCACACACACACCGAGACACACACACACACACACATAATCAACACACACACACATAATCAACACACGCACGCACACGCATTCAACTAACACATACATACATACTTACATGCATCCATCCATCCATACATACATACACACATATAATCATCCCAAACATACACACAGTTTTCAGTTTTTGTAATTGGAGGATTCCCACGGAAAGCAGCAGTGTGTGTCTCTTGCTTGCTCTCTCGATCTGGCTCTATTCTCTTTCTCTCTGTGTGTCGCTTTTGGTCGCTCTCTCGCTCTATTATCTTTCTTTGTATGTCTCTCTTGCTCGTTCTCTCTCTCCATCTCTCTCTCTTTCTCTCCCTCCCTCTCCCTTTCTCTATAATCTCCATTATTTCTCTCTCTCTTTATGTCTGTCTTTCTTTCTTTCTTTCTTTCTTTCAATTATTTTTTTCATTTCTTTGTCTCTGACTCTCTACCTTTCTGTCTTTGTCTCTAACTCTCTACCTTTCTGTCTTTGTCTCTAACTCTCTACCTTTCTGTCTTTGTCTCTAACTCTCTACCTTTCTGTCTTTGTCTCTAACTCTCTATCTTTCTTTCTTTGTCTCTAACTCTCTACCTTTCTGTCTTTGTCTTCAACTCTCTCTCTCTCTCCCCCACCAGGTGACGAGCTGTGCCTGGGTACCGGACGGCTGTCAGCTCTTCACAGGTAGCAAGTGTGGAGTCATCACCGCCTACAGCAACCGCTTCACCAGCACAACGGTAGGTTGCTATGGCAACGGTCCACCCACCCCCGCCCGCCCGCTGCCTCTCCAGCCGCGAGTACGATTCTCCTCCCAGCCAATGGGATCGCCTCTCTGGGTTTTCTGCCTGCGGTAACCAAAGTGCCAGAGCTGCGTGGACGTTTTAGCCGGGGTGTCATCGCTTTACGCCGTTCCCCTCGTGTTCAGCGATGATGATGAGGTGATGATACTTTATTCATCCCCTTAGGGGAAAATCAGGCGTCCAGTAGCTCACAGTCAGTCAGTCAACAGACGGTACAATTGACAAACTACTAAACGGGAAGACAGTAAAGGTCAATCAAATGGAAAAACAGTAAAAGTGTATCAGATAAGTCAATGAATAATTAGCGATACTGCGCAGAATTTAAATTGCATATAAAAAAAAAGAGCCAGAGGTATATATCACGGAATTGCACATTGTCCAGTGTGTGTGGGGGTGGGTTGGGGGGTAGAGAGAGATCGATGGGGGTAGAGAGAGAGAAAGAGTCTGATGGGAGCCCTGATATATTTAAATGAGAATGTCCAGCAAGATACAGCAACACTTCTACAATATTTAGCCCTGATATAGGTTCATTCTCAACCCCAGCCTTCCACCTCCACCTGAGCATCCACCCAGCATCAATCATCCACCACTCCTTCCTCCTCCCCCTCTTCCTCCTCCCCCATCTGGCTTCATCACCCCACCACAACGCTCAGGGCCATTCCAGCGGTGAATCACCTTTTATCACGTACAACGGCCCTGAAAACACACGTCACCAATCCGAGTCCTCGCTCAGGATCGAGGACCCCCGCCCCCCCCTTAGTGTTGCTCTCTGGTTTTGCGGCCTGGTGATTAGCCTGCACCCACCAGCAGACTGTGAGCTGGTGCCGCTGTGGTGGGGGGCTCTCTGCCAACAATGAGGGGATTGAGGTTCAATCTGACGAAGGTCTAGTACCTCCCGAACACTACATCGAAAATAAAGGCACCATCGTCGTGAGTGTTTCAAATTCAAACCGTGCACTATAACTCTCCAACGCTCCACAGCGTTGAATGTGTGAGGCGCTCTGATTCAGTGTTAAGAGGACTAAAAGGAGAGTGTGCAGACTTAACAAACACGGTTGACGCTTTAGTAAACCTTTGAAGCCGAGATGGAACCGTTTGACTGAACGCTCTCTCTCTCTCTCGCTACTAAATCGGTAGATTTTTGAGTTTTATTTATGTAAGCCTGTCTGTTGCTCTGACCTCTGGCTGACCTCTGGCTGACCTCTGGCTGACCTCTGGCCTGTATGGGGCGGCATGTGGCTCAGGAGGTAGAGCGCGTTGGCTGGCAACCAGTGAGTGTCGAGGTGTCCCTGAGCAAGACGCCCTGACGGCTCCCGACGAGCTGGCTGTCGCCTTGCGCAGTGGACTCCGCCGTCAGTGTGTGCATGTGTGCATGAATGGACCAATGCTAGGCACTAGTGTAAAGTGCTTTGAGTGGCCGCTGGTTAGAAAAGCGCTGTGTAAATGCGGCCCATTTATTTGTGGTGTCGCCCAGCCGTCGGAGATGGAGGTGGAGAGCCAGGTGCACCTGTACGGCCACACGGGCGAGGTGACGGGCCTGTTCGTCTGCAAGCCCTACAGCATCCTCATCAGCGTCTCCCAGGACGGCACCTGCATCCTCTGGGACCTCAACAGGTAGACTCCCCCCCTCCCCCACATCCTCTGGGACCTCAACAGGTAGACTCACCCCCCTCTCTCCACTCCCCACATCCTCTGGGACCTCAACAGGTAACCCCCTCAAACCTCCCTCCCCCTGCTCCTGGAATAACACCTGCTGTTAGCATAGCACGCGGAGGGCTGCAGGTTTGAACCTTAATGACATGGAACTGAATTCACTGTCAGATGGATGGATAGATAAATAGCTAGTAAGTTAGTTCAATAGTTAGTAGTTAGTGACAACTAGAATCAAATAAACATTCAACGATTCCCACCTGGGGTCTACTTCTTGACATTCCCTCTCTTCTTCGGCCTATTGGCCTGTCTCTCTTCCCTGTCCGGTCTCTCTCCACTGTCCTGGCTCTCTTCCCTGTCCTGTCTCCCTCCACTGTCCTGGCTCTCTTCCCTGTCCTGTCTCTCTCCATTGTCCTGTCTCTCTTCCCTGTCCTGTCTCTCTTCCCTGTCCTGTCTCTCTTCCCTGTCCTGTCTCTCTTCCCTGTCCTGTTTCTCTCTTCCCTGTCCTGTCTCTCTCCACTGTCCTGTTTCTCTCTTCCAAGGCCTGTCTCTCTCCACTGTCCTGTTTCTCTCTTCCCTGTCCTGTCTCTCCTCCCTGTCCTATCTCTCTACCCTCACCTGTCTCTCTTCCCTGTCCTTTCTCTCTCCACTGGCCGACAAAAGACACAAAAAGCCCATCAAGGTGTTAGAAAAAAAGGGCTACCTGAATGCTAACGCTTCGTAGCACTAACACTGATGTCTCCCTATGGCGCGGCTACAGGCTATGCTACGTCCAGAGTCTCACGGGCCACAAGAGTCCGGTGACGGCCGTGTCCGGCAGCGAGACCACTGGGGACATCGCCACGGTCTGTGACTCGGGTGAGAGCGCGCGCACACACACACACACACACACACACACACATACACATACACATACACATACACACACACACACACACACACACACACCAAAACACACACACACACACCAAAACACACACACGCGCGCGCACACACACCAAAACACACACACGCGCGCACACACCAAAACACACACAGACACACACAAAACACACAAACGCACACCAAAACGCACGCACACACCAAAACGCACACACACCATAACACACACACTAACACAAAATAACACACAAACACAAACTAACACACACACAATCTCTCTCACTCACTCACTTACTCACTCACTCACACACACCCTTTGACCCTCTGCCCCCCCCCCCGTCCGTCCGTCCGTCCAGTTGGTGGTGGCAGCGACCTGCGCCTGTGGACGGTGAACGGCGACCTGATTGGCCCGTCCACTGCCGGGAGATCATCTGCTCCGTGGCGTTCTCCAACCAGCCCGAGGGCGTGTCCGTCAACGTCATCGCCGGCGGCCTGGAGAACGGCGTCGTCAGGTAACCTTGTGTTTGTGTTTCTGCGTGTGTGTGTGTAACTGTGCGTGTGTGTTACTGTATGTGTGTGCGTGTGTGTGTCACTGTGTGTGTCACTGTGCGTATGTGTTACTGTGCATGTGTGTGTGTGTGTGTGTCCCTGTGTGTGTCACTGTGCGTATGTGTTACTGTGCGTGTGTGTGTGTGTGTATCAATGTGTGTGTGTGTGTGTTTGCATGTGTCACTGTGTGTGCATGCGTGTTTGTCCCTGTGTGTGTGTGTGTGCGCGCGCTTGGTGTCACTGTTTGTGTGCGTGCCTGTGTGTCACTGTGTGTATGTGCGTTTGTTTCACTGTGTGAGTGTGTGTCACTGTGTGTGTGTGTGTGTGTAACTGTGTGTCTCAATGTGTGTGTGTGTGTGTGTGTGTGCTGTTGTGTGTGTGTGTGTGTGTGTGTGTTGACTGTCTGTGTGAGTGTGTGTCACTGTGTGTGTGTAACTGTGTGTAACTGTGTGTCTCAATGTGTGCGCGTGTTACTGTGTGTGTGTGCGCATGTGTTTAAACTGCATGTTTCATGCGGTCCAGTCACTGTGTGTGTTTCTGTGTGTCGGGCGCCACTAGGTTGTGGAGCACGTGGGATCTGAAGCCGGTGCGAGAGATCACCTTTCCCAAGTCCAGCAAACCCATCATCAGGTACCCCGGGCTCCCCGCTAAACCCCCTCTCTGCGTTGTCACATGAAAGCACCGCAGAGACCACAGGCCAGAAATACAGGAACCACCTAAATGACGTCATAACCAAAAGCATTAGGCTGACTGGACAAAGGCAGCTGTCAATCAGTGGCCTGCATGAGGCCAGGGTCAGGAAGAGGGCAGGTCAAATGACTGCTGACTGCGGTCTCATCCTGCAAACAACATCTCTGAGCCGCTCCCTTGGGGTAGGCGTTACCGTGCCATCAGGATAAGGTCCTCACGCCACCAAAATAGCTTTTTACCCTATGGCTGTTTCTCTCCTTAATCAATGACTACACCCCCTCCTTCCAAAAGGAGTCTGAATTGGACTATTTATTTTATTATTCCTTATTTATAGAACTGTTATAATATCATGTTTTACTAGTTCCTGTGTGTCCATTGATGCATTTAGCAATTAAAAGCGATTCTGATTCTGGTTTCTCAAACGACGCCCAAAGAGGAGACGCGGCCGATGAATTCAACCCCGCGCGTTTATTTCGTGATCATTTCAAAATCACCCGTTCACCAATCTAAACCAATCAGAAACCAGGCAGTACAACATAGACCCCCTGCTCCGTTTTGAGGCCCGACACACACTCCTTGAGCGTCGAGGTGTCACCTGAGCAAGACACCTCACCTTAACTGCTCCCGACGACACCGCCGTCGGTGTGTGAACACGTTTATAACACGCTTTGGATATAAGTGTGTCTCTGGCTCCAACCCCTGCCCCTCTCTCTTCCAGCCTGACGTACTCCTGCGACGGCCACCACCTGTACACGGCCAACAGCGAGGGCACGGTGATGGCCTGGTGCCGGCGGGACCAGCAGCGCATGAAGCTGCCCATGTTCTACTCCTTCCTCAGCAGCTACGCCGCAGGCTGAGCTCCCCCGTCGCTGCTGCAACTCTCCTCCACCACCACTACTACTAAGACTACTGCTACTACTACTGCTCCTGCTGCAGCAGCTGTCCCATGCACGCGACCCTGCCGTCCCCCCCGTCCCCCTCCCCCCCTGCATGGCCCCACCCTCCCCCCCCCCCTTTTCCGTTCCGTCAGTCCCTCCTCTTCCTCGTCTCGGGGAGAGGGTGTATGCGGTACGGGACACGAGCTCCCGACCGAAGCTGAAGACATCGCTGGTCCGACACTAACTCTGTTCCAGAGCTATGGCCGGCAGAGGGCCCTGATGGCGGTAGTATTACACATGTAGATATAATTTATAGAGCGCCAGGAATGAGGGTGGAGTGAGGCTTCGGTCCAGGGCAGCGGCTGATCACCGAACCTCGTTGCCGCCCTGATATGTCCGTCTCAGTTTGGCGTTTTGAGTCGCACTGAGGCGGCCAACTCTTGCCACTTCGGTCTCACCGATCGATGGCGTTGACTGTCGCCCGTCTCGAGGAAGCTGCTACTGGGAGGGTCAGAGCGTGCCGTAGTCTGGATGCCCTCCCCCTCCCCGCCACCGCCCCACACTCATACAGCCGCCACCTGGCCATCGTGGGGTCACTGGGACCGGCCTGTGTTGTGGCACTGGGACCAGTCTTGGGTGAATCGAGGCTGCGGCGGAGAGACTGTGGATCGAGGCAAGCCCTGACTCGAGGGGCTGCCCTGGAGTGGGACGGTGGCCTTCTCAAGGCCGAACACTATAGCTTTATATATATATATATATATATATATATATCTTTGTATCTGTGTACATAGATGGAGATATGTATATGTGTATGTATACACACCAGCCAGGGGCCGGAAGATATGCGTTTTGTTTGCGTTGTTCCTTGTGTTTTTTCGGACTGTTTCGCATGTTGGAATGTTGATGACAATGATGATGTTGATGATGGTATGTGTGTTGCGCGTGTGTGTGTGTGTGTGCGTGTCTATTTATGTGGTTGAGGTTTGCGGGCATGTGTGAGCACACTATGTGTCTTGTGTGTGTGTGTGTGCTTGCGTGTGCATGCACATCTTCAAACATGCACACCTTCTGCATTCCCGTGTCAGGCCTGCCTTGCTCAACCCTGACTCTTATTGTCATACCTTCTGGTCCTCGTCCTGTTTCGGGCCGACGTAGCGCCTGTGATTTGATTCGTTGTTTCCATGGCCACGAGGAAGGCCTTTCTAGGGGACCCGTCTCTGTCCCTCACTGGATCACACACCTCGGAGCGGGCTGAAGAAGAGCTGTCGAACGTCGGACCCGAGGAAGACAATGCACTCGCAAAACCAGCGTTGGACGCCATTGTGGTGTGCGCTGTGTGTGTGCGTGTGCGCGTGCGCGTGCGCGTGTGTGTGTGTGTGCACACCTGAACAGCGTAACACCAGGTCTGCTGTTCATTATCCACCCGAACTGCTTACTATGTCTTCTTAATTTTTTTTATTACGACGTGTTACAACTGCTCTCCAGTCGAGGCGGTGGAGTAATTGGGCCGCAGTCTTATCCGCGGAGTTGAAACACAGTCAAACATCCCTACATTCCCCGGTGTCATACCATCTCTGCACTTTGACTATTTGTTTTGTGGTTCTCTTGTTTTTCGTGTGTGAAATGGACGATTTTGAAGCACTTTTAACCGGACTCGGCCCCGGTCTGCTACTGACCGGCGATGTGGTGGGTACGTGAAGAACGGGGATGGTATTTCAACGATACGGTCCGAGCAGAAATGCGATACAGCAGACCGATGGAAGACCGCGATGGAAGTTTGTTATAACGTGCAACGGAAAAAGATACCGATAATAATTAACTTGATTATTTCTGGAACCGTATCCATAATTCCACCGTATTCATCAGGACGAGTATTTAAATGTGTTTTGCCTTTTTGTGGTCAACCGAAGAAAGAATTTTGTATTGTGTTGCAATTCTAACTATGAATCAAATGAGTTACGAGAAAGGGAAAGTTCCTTAGCATTCCATGGTGTTGTCATGCCTTTTCTCCCTGTCTGTGTCGTCTTAACCTCTATCCCTGAAGAACCAGGCTGAACTCTTGTTACCTGCTCGCAGAGGCCAGGATCACAAGAGGCCATTTTGGTGTTCCTTCTTTGTACGATGGCTCTAAAGAAGTTTACAATGGCTTCACGCTGTCATGATGTACATTTCGCCTGCTGACACCCATTCTACGACTGGCTCTTGTGAACTATTGCACGTATGAGGTTGTTCCGAATGTTGTTTTGAGAAAATGGAGGACAAAAAATGTACAAGGAGAAGTGGAAAACTGAATGTGTGTGTGTTTTGGATCGTTTTGTGTTTGGTTGCAGAAGATCTTATAAGAGCGCTTGGATCTAAAATGGCCTATCTCCAAATTAGCATCAATATTAAAAAAATCTGTTCTGAAGATTCAGCAATAAGAGAGTTCATGTTTTAGGTTTTTGAGTGATTAAATGATTAGAAAATTATAAATATAAACATATTGGAAATATTACACATGTCTGTTTTTACTTTAATAATATAGCGAATAATTCTTTGCCCTTCTGGTCATGGAAGACTATTTTTATGTCAATAGCCAAATAATTTTGCCATCTATGACGGTAAAAATCGGAAAATTCCCTGGGCTAATCAGGAAAAACAATGCTGTGTGTGCTGGCCCGCAAAAAGATTGGGAGACCTCCAAATCTATAGCGTGTTCTGCAGGGATGGAGCCGAGAGATAGAGCTCGCTATTACACGCAAGGACACACACACACACACACACACACACACACACACACACAGAGTCGCACACACATGCACGCACTGTACACAGGCTGCCGTTGGACCTCCAGGTTGATGCTTGGTTCCTGCCCCATATTTTGGCTCGTCATCGAGAGATTCCCCCTGCTGCTGCGTGCGTAATACTCTCCAGGTCCGTTCGTGGTGCCTTCCAGGTCTGCCCATTCGGATTCCACTCGCTAACCAGAATATGCGTGATTGCACGATTCGTTATAAGGCGAGGCACTGCTGAGCGCTGTCGGGGGAATCTCAGTCCACGCCGCGGATCATTTTTTTTTGGATGAAAGCAACGTAAGCGGGATTTCCTTTTTCCTCAACCTTCTGCTCGTTTTGAACATTTGACAGCTCGGTTGGGTGGAGTCAATCCGGAATTCTTCACATTGGAATCGCTGGCACACACACACATTTCAGGTAGGTGGTGGCGCATTGCCTGCATTATCCCGCACGTAGATTCAGTCTTTCTGCGATGACTGAAATATCATCGATTTATCATTTTTCTGTTCCCGAAACAAGGCGTTTTAGAGGAGCGTGGGATGCATGTGTTTTGAGTGGTGCTGATGAGGGCCGCATCGTGTGTGATGGCTTTAGGTTGGAGCCGTGCAGGAGAACGCCTTGTTTAATGGAGAACACTGTACTGGGGAACAGGCCTGGTGGTCGCATGTCATGGAGCAGGCGACTGGGGGTTGACTAGGATAGCAGCACTGGCCTGTGTGGTTAATTGGGAATAGAGCATAAATGAGAAGGGCCTTGTGCTTTCAGTGGGGGATGTTCTGGTAAAGCTTGGATCCCTCTTGGTTTCATCAAGGCCATTTCGGGGTGCGACCTGAGAGGGGGATTCCACTAAATACTGGTTTACCCCTGCCCTGCCTAACCCCGTTTAATTAGACACGTTAAGGATTTAAGGTAGTGGGACTATGAGGCAATCGGGCTGTTTGTATTAATGGTCATTTCCGGCCCCTTTTCGATCTGTGATGTTGTGCGAGGTTTGTTTCTTATAAATATCTAATAGGTCTTAATAGCCTAGGCTCGGAGTGGGGTTTACAAGCCAGCTTGTTTCAATGCATGAACAAACCGCACCTGTTTCCACAGATTATTCCGTTCTTCCTATACCTCAAAACGATGCACCCCCTATGGTACAGCACACTTTGGAGCTCCATTCATCTCCAGAATGAGCAATGAGTAAATAAATTGGTCCTGCAGAGCCAGGCTATATCGTGCAAGCCTATAAGCATACCTGCTGCCAGATAGTACACCATTGGACCCGGTCACAGGTTCCAATCCCTACGTTTTTAAAATGCATATCGATTGCTAAAAACAGAAGACAGGAAAACAGAACAACCACAACCATTTAGTGTTTCCTCTTTTGAGGCCTGTCCCATAAGAAGCAGGTCCACATTACTTCTCAAGTGGAGTGGATAAAATCATGAATGACGCTGATTCAATCCCTCTGGGAGATATTAATACAACCGGTGCGTATTTGTGTGTAACGCTACTGCCGCTGCTTCCTGCTGCCCCTAAAACCCCATCAAGGCAGCGAGGGGGTGTGGAGGGTGGGATGGGAGGGGGGGGGGGGGCGTCGTGCTAGAGCAGGGGTTCCAAGGACCGGCATATTCGTTAAAACAAATGAAAGGACCGGTAGTCAATTTGAATGCCTTCATTTTAAGATGCATCATTTTTAAACAAAGGATGTGGCTTTATTTTTTGACATAGTTTATTTGTCATAGTTTATTTGTCATATTCACAACAATTAAAGCAACAGAAATTAAAGGCCTCTCAGGCTCCCTTCAACAATGCAATAATATAAAATAATACAATTTATAAGAGAAACACAAGAAAAGCACCTGAGACTTAAATATACAATGATAATAATAGAAAAAAAAAATGATCTGCTTTTTCTAGAAATATTTCAAGGAACGGTTCCACGGACCGGCCCCAGGCGGGAACCGGAGGTTGGGAATCGCTAGAGGGGTGCTTCTCGAGTGCTTCTTATTGTAACCGTGTTGTTTGTGTTGAACACGCCAGCAGCACCATGAAGGACTGCATCGTCAACAACAGCACAGCCAGCATCTCCCAAGCCAGGAAAGCGGTGGAACAGCTGAAGATGGAGGCCTGCATGGACCGGATAAAGGTAGCCCACACCCCCTGTTCCACTCGTTGGGTCTCATGTGTTTATTTACATACATTTACATCGTTTAGCGGATGCTCTTAACATATGGATTTACAGTAAATCCGAATACATGCAATTTACAAGCAGGTTAGAAGGGAGGCATATTGGATTAAGATTGACTACAAGTATAGGATCCAATTTAATGCCACACTATAGTGAAATCATGTCCACCGAAGTCTAAACATATGCATTTACACACATTGGATTATAGGCATTCAATTCGTAATAATGATCGTGCATAATGTGCCTCCTTTTTTGTTCTATAATGAAAGCCTGATACATTTTGTGTAATTTTTGTCTGAGTTATATTTTCAGAAAACTCTTCAGTCACATTTGACTGCCAGTCAAACTGACTGCCAGACAGAAACTATTGCTGCAAGAAGTTGAATTAGTGCCTTGAGGTGTCAGGCACACCTGACAAGCACAGATCACAAAGGCAATCCCTCACACTCTGTCAGAACGGCCAGCGTGTGTGTGTGTGTGTGTGTGTGTGTGTGTGTGTGTGTGTGTGTGTGTGTGTGTGTGTGTGTGTGTGTGTGTGTGTGTTGTGTGTGTGTGTGTGTGTGATGTGTGTGGTGTGTGTGTGTTATGTGTGTGTGTGCGGGGGGGGGGGGGGATTAGTAAACATATTTTAGAACATGTAACAATGACCGCATTCTGACAACAACAATAATGCTTTTCATTGTGGGAGTTAGTGAATGGGTCCAGTGACTGGGCACTGTGAGTCCTGTGTCCTCAACCGGCCAGCAATTAATATTTCACAATCATGGGTTTCCGTTTCTGAAAATTGTCAATATGTGCCTCTAATCTAAGACCTCTATTAATAAATCCACCGCAGACTGCCGCGCTCCTGTCCTTTACTTACAGACCTCGCCTCGGCTCAACTTCTAGCTGAAATTGCATTTTTAGAGCACAGAGAGGCTCTCTAGGGATTTAGTTTTTCTATTGTTTCGGGAAAAGCTGTGACCGTTTTTTAAAGGTCTGTCTTCTCCTCAACGAGAAAGCTCCACATCTGCCCAGGGCAGGTTGGGCCCAGAGCCCTGGAGCTGCTGGGTTCGGCAGCGCCACAAATCACAGTTCTCCCTACTCAGCAGCACCTAGCCTGCTCAAAGCCGAGGAACGAGACCTCCTTCCTCTCCACGAAAGACGCATTAATGAAGACCATCGCAAAACACAAAGCTACCCGTTTTTTGTTATTATTGTCGTTACTTTTTTTTGTCGTTTTAGTTGCTAATTATATGGTCAGGCCAGATTGAAGAGTTATCACTAACCCTTATTACTAAGGAGTTTTTTATACATTAGTAAAACTGTTAAACATAACGTGCTTCAATTGCCATACATGTTAAAACCATCCAGTGCATGCATTCATGGTCAGATTTTAGCAGATTTAGCCAATATAGAATCACATAGTATCAGCATTCGTACACATCAGGAACATTTCTATTATTTTTAAAGGTGCAGTATGTAAAGAATAATGGCGGAGGAAAAGTGGTCTTCATAGACCATTTATTTCCTATTCAATCAAGGCAACGCAGGAGGCGGCGAGTGGCTTAGCCGCCTGTACCCCTGATTGAGGCATCACCCTATTCTCCTTAATTGCTCAATAGGCCGGATTGGGATGTGTGCTAATTAGCAAGGCTCTCCCTCCATCAGGGCCTGACTGTGTAATTACAGCTAGCTCCTCGCAGGCTAATGGCACTTGGTTCACTGCCACTCACACACTTACACACACTCACACATTCACACACTCACGCACAACACTTGCCTGTTGCGCATCCCGTTCTCCCAGGGAAACAATGGTTCCACTGACTAGCATGATGGGTTCACTGTGCAAACTCCGCCATCATCGCCTTCCCTTGGACTTGGACGTTCACTACTTGGTTTAAGGACCGCACCGGTCTGGGTGATCAAATGGCTTTAACCGTTCATCCTTGGTGCCACTGAAACATCCGTCACCATTATCATTTGTCTTTGCAAATGTGAAACACTCTGAAGCCGAATCGAAGCGATGTTGACAAGTGATATTGCAATACAGATGTTTCAGTGAAGCGAGGCGAGACAGTGATGATGGTTTGATCACAGACCGGTTCTTAAAGGTCCCATATTATACCACCAGGTGTGTGTGTGTGTGCATCTGAGGTGTATTTCGGAGCAGGACTCTCATAGATAAGGGATGTCACCTGTGTGTTCTCTGAGGTGGAGAAGCGCTGGAGGTCTAAAGCCTGGAGAGACACAGAACCTGGTTCTGTGATGATGACCCAGCGAGAGAGACCCTATCCTTTCATAATCAATCACATTCATTTAATACATATAATTAATTATATATAATTATATAAAACAAAACAATCATTCTGTACAGATGTATGGTTTCAGACAAGTAGCGCAATCGTCTTTTATATCTCACAAATGCCTCTGAAATTCACATAATAAGACAAGAAAATGTATTGCCGACATTTCTCCAATCCTTGCATTTCCACAGCAAGACATCTTCGCTAGGAATTCTTACAAAACTCTCACCGCTCAGCAGCATAAAACTCTGACCTCAAATACCATCTCTGTTTTGTTGTCTAAACATCCTCTCGTCCCCCCCTTCTCTCTCTGTCTCTCTCTCTCTCTGTCTGTCTCTCACTCTCTCCCTGTCTCTGTCTGTCTGTCTCTCTCCCTGTCTCTCTCTCTCTCTCTCTCTCTCTCTCTCTCTCTCTCTCTCTCTGTCTCTCTCTCTCTGTCTCTCTCTCTGTCTCTCTCTCTCTCTCTCTCTCTCTCTCTCTCTCTCTTCTCTCTCTCTCTCTCTCTCTCTCTCTCTCTCTCTCTCTCTCTCTCTCTCTCTCTCTCTCTCTCTCTCGCTGTCTGTCTCTCTCCCTGTCTCCCTCTCTCTCTCTCTCTCTCCCTGTCTCTCACTCTCTCCCTGTCTCCCGGTCTCTCTCTCTCTCTCCCTCCCTCTCTCTCTCCCTCTCTCTCTCTCTCCCCCCCTCTCCCCCCTCCCCCTCCACCAGGTGTCCAAAGCGGCGGCCGACCTGATGGCGTACTGCGACGCCCACATACGCGATGACCCGCTCATCGTGCCCGTCCCCGCCTCTGAGAACCCCTTCAGGGAGAAGAAGTTCTTCTGCACCATCCTCTGATGCCCCTCCCCCGGCCCCGCCCACACCCCTGGCTCCACCTTCTGCCTGTTAAAGAAACGTGTTCATGTTTTTGGGGCATGGCATTGCCTGGCTTCACCGTCTTCACCATAACGGAAGCTAATGACCTCTTTGGCGTTGGGTTGGCTCATTTTCTCCCCCCCTCCCCCTCCCCAGGCGGACACACTGTTGGTTGGTCAGATATACCCCACCCCTAACCCCCAACCCCGCCCCGCCCCCACGTTGCTGGGGAAGGGGGATTCGGCTCCAAACTGGCAACCCAGTGAGCGTATTATGTCTTGTTCAATAGGTTTGTTTATTGCTTTGCTATTAGAGAACAGCCTTGCTCACAGTGCTTAATGAGATGAGACATGTTTTTTATTATGATGACTCTTATTATGATTATTATTATTATTATTATTAATATCGTGCTAGATCGTACATGCCTCAGGAAACAGACATGTCGCCCAGTGTTTTGGTTTATTGTCCACAAGCTTTTATTATGCTTTATGGTCATGAACACATTTTTATCTTGCAAATAGTTATTTAACATTGTGTGAGTGTTATTTCCTCATTCAAGGCTAATTAAGTACAATGGAAATGAGATGAGGATTAAGTTTTACACTCAGCCTCACCCAGCTTTATAGATTATCCCATTCTCCCCGAAGGCTGTGAAACACATCAACCCTAGTGTGATAAATGTGTCTTGAGTAGGCCTATTAGGACACACATAGGTCACATTCAACAGCAAATCCATCATTAGGTTAATTGGTGGTGGTTAATTAAGAAGTATTACTGCGCTAAGCACCAAAACACTAACAGTGATCTAGTCCAACTTTTCAATTTTCCGTTTTTTTTACTTCATGTAGACCAATATACAATAATTTTTTTTCCGAATGTAATTTTGAGTTAATCCAGTACAGTCTTATCACACTACATACTGTTAAGTACCAGTGTGGAGCCTTCTTGGTTTTACTACTTCCCTGCCTTCTGGTTTGTGTTGTGGGCATGTTACCTGAGCGTGGCGGTCCGTGGGGCCGTGGCCGGGCCCCTCAGAGGGCAGGGCACCGGGGCGGGAGCTCACAGCGCCCCCTAGCGGAGGCCTCTGCATGTTGCTGTCTGTAGCCCCGACAGCTCTTTTAGAGTGTACAGTATGTTACAGTGCCAATTTTTCTGTGAGAGAGAGGAAATATAATTATTTAAAACACCTAGCCCCACCCCCCCTTTCGCCCCTTCCCAAACAGTCTTTTATGTATTCTTTGTTTTTAGTTTGATTTATGTTGTTGAGAAAAGCACATTGTCGAAATGTTTCCTTTACACACAGTATAGTTGTATATGGAGTTTGCCAATTTTTACGGAATTGAAGAATTGTTATGATCATGATTAATATTGTTATTATCACTAGTATGGGGATATCTGCTCACAGTACTGACTGAAAAATATATGACGTGTAGTGCTGCATAAGCTTGTATGATAATTAAGGGTGGGGGAAACACATTTATAAATCATGCAATTATTAATACAATGTGAGTATTTTTTTAAAAACTATGATAAGGGTCGGTTTACATGTTATGATCCCTTCTGTGGTTCAGGTCTCCTGCATCATAAACTCTTTGATTTATATAAATTTATGAAGGAAGAAAAATAATCTCCTGGTACTTGAATAGCCATCTTATTAGGTCTTAAACTCCTTTTACGCGATAACCACCACCAAGACAGGATGTTTGATTTAACGCAAGCTGTTTTCAGGGCCATTAGTCATTTATTTCCTGTCTTAAAAATAAAAAACCCTGAGACCTATCTTCAGGGTTCAGCGCTCACTGACCTCGTAAACAATGGTGCCAAAACTGAAAAATTGACATTATATGGCGAGAGATGAATATTGCATGGATTTATTTATATCTATTACAGAAGAATCAGCAAGCTAACATGATATGATATGAGTACAATTGCCTCTTTGTAGACTTCCGGGTGCTATTGCCGCACATGATTTTCAATGGGAACGGGATCTGTAGACGTGTGCAGCTGTATGTATCGATGAGTAGAGCTGACTCTTTGGGTTAAAGCATTTAGGTGGAAGGCTTTGTAAATCCTTCGTGGATGGAATGAATAAAAGGACAAAAAAGAAACCAGAACGTGCTGTGTGGCGTTTTGTCTACCGCTGCTGGCCTTCTCAAATCTCTTTAAAGGGTTGATATCATGCCACCAGGTGTGAGTGTGATTAGCCATTTCAAGCTGTATGAAAATCTGCTATTTCTAGTGTTTTAGTGACATAAAAAGCAGGTGTGTCCATCTAGATGTATGCTTGACACGATCAGTGACAGTCTAACATCTTAAAGTGGACTAATGCAAATGTTATCCATCATACATCTAGGTGGACACGCCCACTTGTGATGTAACTAAAATACAGGAAAAGGCAGATTTTCAAACGGCTTTTAATGGCTAATCACACCCACACCTGATGGCATATCACCCGAACTGGGAAACCAGTGCGTCCCTTAATTAACTACTCCGTGTAGGCTTACAATACCGCTCTCTGGTGGAGGAAGAGGGCAGTTGAGGGAACATTGTATTTCGTTTTTTTTACTGCTAGTGCTATGTATCTGCTTGATTCAGGCTCATCCGATATCAAATCTGTTAAATGTATTTATCTATTATATTCACTGTTAAGAAATGATATTTGAATGACATAAGATAGATTAAGACGACTCGAATGTTATACTCGTAACGGGTTGGGTGCTGCTAAATTAAATACATATTTGCTCCACTAAATTAAACAAATTTAACCAAAAGTTGCTTTCGACGAATTCGCTTTTAAATGCGATCCTACATTAAATCCGTCATGGAGCCATACAACGGTCCGGTACTATATTACCCAGACGCGTTAGCGGTTCCGCCTCTTCGCTTCCATTGGTCAGAATAGTTCAACACAAGAGGCAGACATGAGGAGCCAACGCTCGGAGCCAGTGTTGCCAGATTGGGCCATATTTCCCGCCCAATATGGCAACACGCTGCAGCCAAGGTTGCCAGATTGGGCTGGAAATCTGGTCCAATCTGGCAACACTGCTCCGGAGCCAGAGACCCTGAGATATGCTGCTCACTGGCGGACCGTCTCATGCTGCTGCTGCTGCCGCGAAGGAGAGCCGTCCTTGTGATCTGGTTGGGAGTCTAGTTGCCGGGGCTTGGAGCATACATGAAGCGGCCCGTCCATGCGCAGTTTAGCCCTTATTATCCTCCCATGTGCGGTCGCAGTCGTGGTGCACTTGTGGTTGACGTCTCCGACCACCACGTCGCTGGAAACCAAAGATTCGGGTACGTTTTCGATTGATGTAAACTTTTATCAGGCTCAAATTGAGTGAACTTTTCTGAAGCTGCTCTTGCTGTGTGGGTCTGCTTGTGGGGGTTTGTTGAGCTGTAGTTGCACCTTGGTGCGTTGCGTCTCCCATCATGATTTTTTGGTGTTGCTTTGCTCTGACAACAGTTCACTTCTGCTGGGCGTTGCTCAGATGGGCTGGGTTGCCGAAATGTAACGAGAGAGTGTATGTAACGGGCGAGGATCAGAACTGTCTTGATCCCATCGTCACATTGTAACTAGTAACTGGCCGATGATACATTTCGCAACATCCATAGGTTTACTTGGAGCGACTACATCCGTGCGGCTATAACTGGTTACAACATGCTGTGATTTTTAAATGGCAATGCAAAGTGTGTGATTCCTCCTCACTGCGCTGATGCTGAAGTGTTTCCGACACAGATGAGGAGTTCTCTTCCTCCGAGCTGCTGGTGGGAGTGCTGTCAGCGCGACACCATCATGACCTCAGACAAGTTATCAGGGACACATGGCTGGGCTACCTCGAAGACCACCCCGAGTTTCAGCACAGGTCTGATTCACCCCGGCCGCCTCCCCCCCCCCTTCTCATCCTAGCTCGGTTTATATACCGTTGAAATACAATCAGCTCATTGCACGTGATTGACCTAGAAATCTAAGACGCTAATCTTTATCTGACATCGGAGGTCTTTAGTATTGTTCCATTGTCCTCTCCTCCTCCTGATAACACGATGGCCTATTATCAACTGTAACCATGGTGACCGAGGTGGAGACGGTGGATCTATATGGACATGCATTTGGGAGGGAAAAATAAAATAACACAAGTTCTTGTGTGACCAATAATGACAGTGCCTATGAGGTGACACAGGATTTGGGGTTGTTGTGCTAATCAGAGTCGGGGTGAAGTTCATCGTGGGCCGGCACGGATGTCCCATCCCGGAGGAGGACAGAGAAGACCCGTACTCCTGCTCCCTGCTGAATCTCACGGAGACAGGTAACACAGAGTCTCCTGCTGCTGCTGCTGCTGTGTGTGAGCACACATTCAGAAGGTGTTTAAGCATGTAAAAACCCCCTTCAGTGAAAAGCCCCCCTGAGATGCAGAGTACGGAGCTGTTTGGCGGCCTTGGACCGCATTACACAAGGGGGAGGAGTGAATAGCGCGAGTGAGTGTGTAGAGAACGAATGTACACAAAGGGAGAAGAGGAGGAGAAAAAGCGCGGTATTCATTCTCACCCACGGCTCAAGGACACCCCTCTGTTCCCATTCCAACCTGAGGCCACAAGGAAGAGAAATCTCTCTGGCAGTCAACACTCTGTAGCCGTAACTAGCCAGCCAAGTCTGTAGCTCCCTGGCTCCAGACGAGATTAGAGCAATGTGCTGAGGGTTTAGCCATGTTTCAGTGATATAGATTTTGACTTGAGGTGTCTCACTGTTGCCGAAGTTATGTCGTTGTCACCGGTTGAAACTCGACTGAGCTGAAGAGAGTGAAACCCGATACTGCATTTGAGGCGGTATCGGTATCGGATCACATCTCCTGTAGTTTCTGGTCATTTTGCAGGGATAATCCACCTGTTGTCTTTGTATTTACACCACCGCTGCTTTAGAATGTGATCCTTGCTGCTTTAAAATATCCCCCAATTCTACCATCCACCACATAAAGAGTGACATTGGAAAGAGTGGACAGGAGAGATCTAGTTTGACAGAATGAATTTATGGTTTCATGGGTATAACATCGTGATAGAGTGGCAGAGTCCTGTCGGTTGTTATCACAAACATGGTTGTGTTCTAGTGCTATGTGCTGTTGATTATGCAGTGGGCAAATTGATTCCCAATGCGATTCAATACAAGTGAAAAAAGGCAAGTTAAAAATTACGTATATTTAAAAGGAATAAAGCATTGAAGTATGGCCAAGAGGCTCACTCAGAGAATTGCGCTAAAAAAAAGAAGGAAACAAATCTTTTATTTATTTCGGCCCATGCAGTAAAACAAACCCAAGTGTACTTGGTATCAGGGTGCTACTAATCCCCCCCCCCTGCTGTCGGAGACGGGGGGGAGACGTTTCAACACACTGGCGTTTCTCTTTAATTCCTCGCTTCAAGGCCGCTGGGCTAATGCTCTTTGATGTTTAGGAATGAGCTTTAGAGGGGAATGCATAATTGTGGGGTGGCGTAATGTCAAAACACCTTGTGTGTCTCATTGATCTCCCGGGTAATAAAGTGCTCTTTTCTAATTAAGAAACCGCATTGGCCAGAGCTGAAGCCCACTTTGAAGCCCCGAAAGTCCAGACAACACCCCAGCACCCTCTTGAAGTGCTGCTGGGAGCTTTAAATGGAGCGTGGAACCAGGAGAAGCCGCAACTGTTTCGGGCCAATGGTCTCTCTCCCTGTCTCTCTCTCTTTGTCTCTCTGTCTCTCGCTCTGGGTCTTTCTGTCCCTCCCTCTGTGTCTCTAATCTCGACATTCGCTCTGTCATCAAGAGAGCTAAAGAGGTCGTCAGCATGTTGGGGGAACTGAATGCCTGGACTCTTCTTACGGTTAACCGGCCATCACAACATAGACATTAGTTTTAGAAACTAAAGGATGTATGTCAATTATGGCACCCATTGCACTCCTGATCATCCCTGGAAGGAGGGCTCCCCCCTCTCTGCATTCCTTCTCAAGATTTCTTCCTTGATAATTAAGAGAGTTTTGTTCTTGCCCCCTTGGGGGGCTAGGGTCGGGGGGGTCACAAATATGGCCTGTTAAGCCCTTTGAGACTGTACCTATGATTTAGAGCTATATAATACAATACGTTAAATTGAATTGAGGCGATATTACATTCTGCCTCATCTCCCCTGATATCCTATGTCCTCCCTCCCTCCCCCCCTCTCTCTCTCCCTCCCTCCCCTCGTCTCTGTCCCTGGCCCAGCGGGGGGCCAGGGCGAGGAGGCTGAGCTGGAGCTGGTGAGGGTGGCGGACAGCGGCGTCCTGACGGCGTCGGACGTCTCCTCGGTGGCGCTGGACTTCAAGGTGCTCCACCCCATGGTCATCACCCGCCTGGGGGTGTTCCCCGGGGGTCCCGCCTACCTCCTGCCTGCCAACGTGACGGTGAAGCTGCACCAGCTGGACCAGGAGGTACCCCCACCTAACCCCCCCCCCCCACCCTTACCACCGCAACCGTCTCACAGTACGGTCCAATTGGAACGTGGCCCGCTGACTTTGTTTGGCTGTGGAGAAAGGGGCGGGCCAGACGTTATGCAAATGCACGCGGCAAATCACACACGTTCGGCCATGTGATTGGATATCTGTCTGCATCGTCCCACGACAGCAACGACAACAAACTCCCAGAACGGCAAATGGGGGAGCAGGCATGAGATGCAGTATGGAGTGACCCAGCGCACCGATTGTTTGGTGTTTGTTGTTGTTGTTGATGATGTTGATGTCGATGTCTTTTTTTAATGACTGCCAATAGAAACTCCAGCTAGCCGTGCGTGTGCGTGTGCGTGTGTGTGTGCGTTTGTGCGTGTTTGTGCACGTGCGTGCACGTGCGTGAGAGTGAGACAGTGTCTCGTCTCGGTCCCCAATCTCGGTTCCATGTTCCCTCTCCGGGACCGGGATCCAATTTGCAGGCCTCCTCTTGAACTCTGCTTTTAAGACAAACGGCCCCTGGGCTGTCCAGGAGTCCAATGATACGTCTTCGTCTCATCCCTCCGTGTATTTTTATCTCTTTCCATTTCGGTACCCGCACACGGTTATCAACTCACCTGCGCTTCCTCGTCCGGGAGCCCGGTGTGATTTGTTCTGTTCTGTTCCCCCCCCCCCAGGAGGCGGTGGTCTCGGCCCGCTTCAGTGCGCTCAGCCCGGGCACCCAGCTGGGTGGCGTGTGGTACAAGCCGGTGGAGCAGTTCATCCTGCCTAAGGTGCTTCGGTTTGTTCCTTAAACGGGGCGGCGGCGGCGGTGCGACACGCCGGTGACATTCAGCAGAACGGTTCTGTGAGGTCGGAGGCTGAGCGGCCGTGTCTCTCCCCGTTTTGCGACGCAGGGCTTCGAGGGGACGCTGGTGTGGGAGAGCGCGGAGCCCGCAGGGCTGACCCAGATCAACTCCTCCTCCTCCCCGTCCGTGGAGCTCAACACCGGCGGGGGGGTGCTCAAGCTGGGCCCTGTGAGTCACGACCGTACCGCCGCACGACGATGAAAAGCCACAAACGTGCCGCCGCGGTCCATAACGATGGCTCTGTGTGTTGTCTGTTGTGTGTTCTCTCCCCCGAGGGGCAGACCGCGGAGGGCGTCCTCCCTCACCGCAGCGCCCTGGGCTTCCCGGGGCTTGCCGGAGGCTTCACGTTCACCATCTACGGTCAGCGGGAATGGCCGCGTCTCCTGCGGGAGGACGGTCGATTTACGAGACTGCGGGCGGGCTGGGGCGACGGAGGCATCTTTTAAAACATTCCAAAAGAACATTGTTCAGTGTGGCAGGCCGTCAGCCTGTCCCTGACTGGAGGGCTTTTGTAGTCCTGCCAAAATTGAAATTACCTTCTTTCTTTTCTTTTTTTTTCCTTTCTCCTCCTCCTTCTCCCCTATCTGTCAGTTTGTTAGTGTGTGTGTGTGTGTGTGTGTGTGTGTGTGTGTGTGTGTGTGTGTGTGTGTGTGTGTGTGTGTGTGTGTGTGTGTGTGTGTGTGTGTGTGTGTGTGTGTGTGTGTGTGTGTGTGGGAGTTTAGTCGCAGTGTGTCTCTGTGTGTGTGTGTGTGTGTGTGTGTGTGAGAGAGAGAGTGTAGTCTGTGTGAACGCGCTTGTGTGTGTCTGTGTGTTATTATCCTGTTCTTCTGGAAGTAGGCTTGGTTACTTTAAGGTCTACGTGGTTACGGACACGCGAGCGTGTGCACTCGTATAATTTCCTCAATGCATAAAAATCTTTTGTAAATGTCACAGTGTGTCGTCACACACGCACACGCACACGCACACACCCAGATCTCCATGGCACCTCCATTCAGAAGAACGCACCTTATTTTCGAGGGATAGCCGTCTATTCTCCCGTTCTTTTTCACCTAGTTCTCGGATCAGCCTCCTCATCATTATTCTGGTTTACTCTCCCGCTCCGTCTCTCGCCCCCCCCCACCCCCCCCTACAGAGCGGGAGGCGCTGGCGGGGCTGCTGCAGGGCCGGGCGGCCCGGGCCGGGCTGCACGTGGCGGGGCTGCGGCAGCAGGACGCCGCCCTGCGGCGGGAGAGCCTGGAGCACGGCGACATGGTGCTGGTGGATGTGGTGGACACCTACCGCAGCGTGCCCACCAAGCTGCTCCAGTTCTACAAGTGGTGGGCCCGGCACACCTCTCCCCCACTCACTCACTCACTCACTCACTCACTCACTCACTCACTCACTCACTCACTCACTCTCCCCCTCTCGCTCGCTCACTCACTCATTCACTCCCCCTCTCACTCACTCATTCACTCTCCCCCTCTCTCACTCACTCATTCACTCTCCCCCTCTCACTCATTCACTCTCCCCCTCTCACTCATCACTCATTCACTCTCCCCCTCTCACTCATTCATTCACTCTTTCTCCCCCTCTCTTTTTCACTCACTCACTCTTTCTCCCTCCCCCATCTCACTCACTCTTCTCTCTCTGTATATCTCCCCCTGTCTCTCGCTCACTCACTCACTCACTCTTTCCCCCCTCCCTCTCTTTCTCTCACTCACTCACTCTTTACCCCCTCCCTCTCTTTCTCTCACTCACTCACTAACTCATTCCTTCTCTCCCTCTTTCTCTCACTAACTCACTCCCTCTGTCTCCCCCTCTCACTATTTCTCTCATTCTATCTCACTCACTCACTCACTCACCCACTCTCTCACTCACTCTTCCCTCCAGATTAAGTGTGTGGGGAGGGGCAGGTGGAGGTAGGAGGGGGCTCAGAGGAAATCAGCGGAGCCTATAAATGAACGTGTGCTACTGGCCTAGAATGTAGAATTTATTTTATTTATTTCTGGCTCGGTTTTCAAATCTGTGCCACCGCCTGTGTTGACTCTGACGTCTTGGAGAGAGAGAGGGAGGAGGCTCTGGTACACACACACACACACACACACACACACACACACACACACACACACACACACACACACACAGACACAGACACACACACACACACAATGTAACGCAGGGTGGCAATCCCTCCCTGCGGCAGGTCGGTGAAGAACGCCGAGTTCAGCCTGCTGCTGAAGACGGACGACGACTGCTACATCGACATGGACGCCGTGCTGATGAAGATCGACCACAAGGGCCTGCAGCGCAACAACTTGTGGTGGGGGAAGTACGTACACGCGTCCACACCTCCGCTCTGTGTGTGTGTGTGTGTGTGTGTGTGTGTGTGTGTGTGTGTGTGTGTGTGTGTGTGTGTGTGTGTGTGTGTGTGTGTGTGTGTGTGTGTGTGTGTGTGTGTGTGTGTGTGTGTGTTGTGTGTGTGTTCTGGAACCAGAACAGGTTGTTGTTAGCTAGATCGTACCCAGGCTCCCCCTATAGCTGTGTGTGTTGAGGTGTCCCTGAGCAAGGCAACTCAGCCTAGCTGCCAAAGGTGAACGGGCTGTGGGCTCTCATGGTGGACACACCAATGTAAATCTGTGGCAGCAGTGGTAATTATGTGCTTTGGGTGGCCACTAGTCCGAAAAGTACTTAAAAGCATTTAAAGGCACTCCACTCCACTTACCATTTGTGCCTAGTCGTCAATCTAACCATTTGTCAGGTGTACATGCATGGCTGCATCCACAATATGATAACAGTTTTTTTTTCATGTTTCATGTTGGATTTAGCAGCACTACTACCCGGAGGGGGGGGGGGGGGGGGTTTACAGCTGTCTTGGGGCCTTCTGTTCTGTCCGCTCTCCACTCAATCAAAGGCTGTTAGAAACGCTCTCACATCGACCCCGCCTGTGCTGACCCAGTTTCAGGCAGAGCTGGGCTGTAGACCGCATCGGCAAGTGGCAGGAGCTGCAGTACCCCAGCCCCGCGTACCCCGCCTTCGCCTGCGGCTCGGGCTACGTGGTCTCCCGGGACCTGGTGCAGTGGCTGGCCGACAACGCAGACCAGCTCAAGGCCTACCAGGTACGCAGTCCCACACTGGAGCTAGTGATGCACGTTGTGGGGGAAAAGTCACATTGCGATTAAAACAAATGGTGTCATGAGTCTACTTGCTTGGTTATCAAGGAAAATGCACACATATTGCTGATCATTTTAAAATGTTTATTTCTCAACTTAAACATACAAACTTATTCAAACTTTTTCAAAATAACAATATTTTACAAAATGAAATAAATAATAAAAATGTCCTTTTCAAAACAAGGCATTACTGCAGTGCATAAGTTTGTTAGGTTTTCTCAATAGTACAACTAAATAAAATAAATGGAATAAATAAGAAAATAAAAATACTTAAATGTATTTATTTATTTTGCACTTTTTTTTATTAAATCTGATATTTTTATCGAAAGATAGATATGAGATGTAGATGGTTAGATAAAAAGATAGATGTGAGATGTTTATAGATAGAGAGATGGATTCTTGTGCCATTATGGATATGACAGTGAAGAGAGACCGGAAAGTGGTCTGAAAAACAAGTAATTGCAAAGGATGAAGCATAGAACCACAGCTGGAAATTGAACCTTGGTCTCGACAAAGCCTGCTGCCTGCCTGGTTAGCGACACAGACCCTTTCATCCGAAGCAACGGTGTGTTTTAGATTCCTATCATTAAGGTGCAGATGGAGATGGGGGGGGGGGGGGTAGAGAGGCATCCAGCAACATAACCACTAGACTATTCCACTTCGCATGACCTTTTCTCCGCAGACAGAAAATGATGGGGTTGTTGGCTGATGAGTCCTCTCCTTCAGACACTCGGTAGTTTAAATGAGTGGTGCGGGTGATTGCTTGCAAGGAAGGGTTTAAAAATAAACTAGAGTTGACACAGGCCCTTCGGTTCCGCTATTTTCAACACGACCTTCGGGTCACAGAAGTATTGTTGAAAAGACGAGTGGAACGGGGGCCCTAAACATGAACCACCAGTGTCTGTGTCGTTGTGTTCCTCTTCGCCCCCAGGGAGAGGATGTAAGCATGGGAATATGGATGGCTGCCGTCGGGCCGGACAAATACCAGGTGAAATACCACCGTATCTCACTCAATCACATCGCCAGCTCCTTCAGAGTGAATGAGTGAATAAGTGAGTGACTGAGAGGAGGTGAAAGAGTGAGTGAGAGAGGGAGAAGATAGTGAATGAGTGAGAGGGGGTGAAAGAGTGAGTGAGATGGGGAGAGAATGAGAGAGTAGAGTGAGAGGGGGTGAATGAGTGAGGGGTGAAAGAGTGAGTGAGATGGGGAGGGAATGATTGAGTGAGAGGGGGCGAAAGTGAGAGGGGGTGAAAGAGTGAGTGAGATGGGGAGAGAATGAGAGTGAGGGGATGAAGAGAGTGAATGAGTGAGATGGGGAGAGAATGAGAGTGAGGGGATGAAGAGAGTGAATGAGTGAGAGGGGGTGAGTGAGATGGGGAGAGAATGAGTGAGTGAGAGGGTGAAAGAGTGAGAGTGAGTGAATGAGAGAGGGGGAGAAAGAGAGTGAGCGAGGGGTGCGTGCAGGGCCCTACTACTCGTAGAACTGAAGCAGCCTGCTCTCCGTGTGATCCAGGACCCGGGGTGGCTGTGTGAGAAGGAGTGCTACCAGGACATGCTGTCCTCCCCCCAGCACAGCCCCGAGGAGCTGCGTCTGCTCTGGGCCAGGAAGAGGCACTGCGGGGACCCCTGCGGCTGCCCCTGGGGGGGGCCCTGAATCCCAGCACCCCCCCACCCACCCCTCTGCCGGTGGGTAAATAGAACAGGAAGAAAAGGAAATCCACTGGACACACACGAGCGTTTTAGGTTGCTGCCGTTGTCTCCATCTCCGTCGAAGTCCGTCCTTCTTGTGTGCGCTACAACGTTGTCGTCGTCGTTGTTGTTGTTGTTTTTTTTAAGTTGTCGTTGTTGAGGTTTGTTGACTTAAGGAGCGCGCCTTCACCACCTTCGCGAAACTTCCTGTGCAACACTTTTCGAGATACTTTATTCGACCCCAGACGTCGGAAACCGACTCGAAAGCCAGGATTTTTTAACTGCCGCTACAAGCTGTCAGCGCTCGTTACATTAGCTCGGGGAATGTGTTTCCAAGTTGAGGGGGGAAAAAAAGTATTTAATTCAGCAAAATAGATGTTCTGTGAATAAAGTGTGACAAGGACGGGGGAGGAAGCGAGACGTTGATGTGCAATAGCAGCAGGTGGCGCCGGCTGGGTGATATTAGTGCCGTAGGAGCCCGCCTCTTCGGGAATGGAGATGTGGGGAGGTGGTAGATTGAGATTTAATGAAGCCTTGATACTTTAACCTGAAATGCCAAAGTTGGAGTCTCTGGCGTGGGACGTGATGGCCTTTTAAAAAAAAAAGAAAAGAGATTGTATTTTACATTTGAGGCGCCTATTTTGTAACTTATTCTCTTAAGCTTTTCACACACTTCACGATTTGTAGATATGACACACACACACACACACACACACACACACACACACACACACACACACACACACACACACACACACACACACACACCACACACACACACACACACACACACACACACACACAGGCTCGCGCGCGCACGAACACCACACACACACACTTTGTAATGTGTACCGTAACTGTTGTCGTGTACATTGTGACGTGGCCTTAATGTATTCGCCAGAGGCAGCAGACATGCGTGAAAAAAAACAAAACTTGCGGATAACGCACACACTGCGAGCCCAACAAAATGTGTGTTTCCGACGTGCTCCATGCTATCGACAATGACTGTGAAATTTAGACTCTGGTTTCCTGGAAACCTTTTATGGGGAATAAAAAAATAAATACACCCGGCAACGTCTTTGTCACCTTATTTGGAGCTCTGAGTTGCTTCTCATTAGACCCATCGCACGCACTTAAAAAGCATCTACTAAAATCTGTATTTTTCTGCTGTTTTTTTAATAACTTGTGTTCTGCAATATCAAAGAGAGGGGTTGTGTGCCTGTTGGCGTTGGCAGTGGTAGTCTGCAGTGCGCCGTCCAGGGAACGTTAGTTAGTCAGTTAAAACCCACCGTGTTCTCCCTGGTAGACATGTCAGTTCTCCCTGCAGTCAAAGGGAAACGGAGGGAGGGAGGGCTTTGATGTCCGATGCTGATTGTTTTACTGAGTCGGAGTCGGTACTGCCTCGCATGCTGAGCATGGGAGGGGATGGAGATTCAGCTTTGCACCATAACGAGTCAGTAGTCATGTATAACTTACTGGGAAGGGGCTCTCGTGTACATACCAAGTAGCAAAAAATAAAAGTGTAGGCAAAGTTTGTACTCAAGTTCCGACAGCAATGTTTCAGCAAGGTCTTCTCATGCACATCTTCCTCTGGTGCCTTGTGCTTGCTCTTGGCCAAGGACAGTGAAGCCACTTGAGTGATCGGTGTGTCGCATCAATTAATGTCCCCTAGGATACGATTCATGATTCTTTCCTTGAAAGAAAAATCCCTAATAGAGCATAATAGAGACCATTTGTTTTTATTTAGTGGCCTCTTTCCTTCCCCAACCCCCCGACACCGATCCAGTGGGTATAATTCATGTTCTCAAGCTGACATTGAGGCACACCAACCTCACCCCCCCCCCCCCGCCTCTTCATCTCACCCACCCCTTCCCCACCTCTTCATCTCACCCACCCCGTCAAATCCCTCCCTGGGTCTCACTTGCAGTGAGTGACTTCAGAACAGTCATATCCGCATCCACTCTACACGCACACTGACGCACGCACACACCTACCTCCAGCGCCTCTTCAAAAGAAGTACTTGACTTCAATTTGTCTAAACTCGATTGTTTCATCGATAATGTCATTGACGTCTCGTTATTCACTCTTCCTGTAAACTGCTCCCATTATTCCGAGCGTTGCTCTGACTGCTCAAATGAGGACTCAAACACGGCATTACAGGCAGGAAGAGGGGTCAACTTCACCGCCACCTCTGTCACAGTGACGATGCCTTCACTTCACATTCACTGTGCCACGGGTGACATTATCTTGTCATAAAGCACTTTGTGTTCAATTTTGCATGCAAATCGGATGGATCCAACGGCAAATGGCATGTTAAGGATTTAAAAAATGTCCGTTGTGTGAAAAGTAGACCAGTGATTTCCGGTGAGCTTGGCAGAATCTTCGCCTTCGTCTTTTTTGGAACGGGGTTGGCATCACCGGTTGGAAACGTCATTTCTTTTGAAACATTGGCTTCTCTTCACACGTTCTACACTCTGTGAGATCCCGTCGATTCTCTCTGTGGCACCAATTATTAGAAGAGACTTGCCCAGAGCTAAATACATTACAAATAAGGAAAACCAACTGATAGGGATTTGTGATGTCTGTAATCACACAGCAGTTCCCGTGAAGCGGATAACATTGACTGTCTTTTTTTATATCAAAGGAACTGTGATGAAGCTCAGGGGTGAGCGAACATGAGCCTCTCAGGAGAAGAGTCAGAGGGCTTATGGTCCGAACAGTTCCGGTGAGCACAGACGACCGATGGGTAGATGGATATAAATACAGATGGATATATTTTGTCACTTGTGGAGCATGAAAGCCCGGAGAGTACAGTAAACACATGGCACTCTTTTTCATGCCTTTTCAACAGGGGTATTTATGTGAATGGCATGCTCCTGTTCTTGTCTGTCATCAAGGAACGTCGACTCTCCTATCCACTCCATTAGCCCTGGTGTCGTCTATGACGGTCGAGATGGGCTACAGCTGTCTCCGATGTTATGAAGGAGAAGGTCTGAGGGTCTTGCAGGCTGGCGTGCATCTGCGCCGGTGCTTTTTCAGCTAATTCCACCCAGCGACTTTATCATCACACATAAAGGAAAGGGAACAGGTGGCTGTCAGTCAACGTGTGTGTGCGTGTGTGCGTGTGTGTGTATGTGTGCGGGTGTGTGTGTGCGTGTGTGTGTTAGAGAGAGATGAGGAGGAAATGTGTTATTCATGAAGCCATGCATCCTCAAACCCAGGATCTGGGGGATAGTTATTCAGAGGAATGAAGGGATTATTATTAGACGCACTCTCTTTCTCGATAGGGCGACAAACTTGCAGTGCCAATCTGGGATCGCATCTGTGTTTTGTTTTTTTTCTCTCACTCTCCAATACAGTGTCTCACTTTTAGAACCACAGCACACAGGAAATTGAATGCTGAAGAGGCGATACGGGTGTGAAATTATTCAGCCAAAGCTTCGCGTTGGAATCATAATTGGACATCTGTGGGGCCAGTGAGGAGTAAATCATACGTTTCCTAAGCTCTCTTGACCCCATTGTAGCGCTTGATGCAATAACATGGAAGGGAATCAGTGGGATGATGCGTAGTGCGGGCAATTAGGCCCGTCATTACCGAGTCGTTTTCTCTTTTAAGAGGATCAGGAAGTTTGGAGTTTATCGCTATAATGAGGAGATTCGTAGTCAAAACACTGATGTAATATGATGTAACGGAGAATATGGCAATGCTCCCACAGCAATTGATCTCATTCTGGCCTCAATGTATGTGGAGTTATTTCAATTTTGGACTATGTTTGGGTTTTCCTTTTGCAATTAAGTTTTGTAGTGGCATACTCAATAGAACACAGTGTGTTCTTCTCTGAGTTATGTGAATGAGTACAAATGCTGTAATAAATAATACTAAACTGATGGAATTATGCACAATAAGGGCGAACTGAGGCCCAACTAGCAATGCAAACTGATGTATTAATAATAATATAGCTCCGTCAGATTCATAAAACACCTCTTAATCATAGCATATGATGTAAGTGTAGTACAACCTCAGCAGTTTATACTTAAATCTAATTGATCCCATTAAATCAAAGTGATGGGAGTCGAACATCCAGCCATCAAATGGACTTATCCAAGCTAAACTTCAAAGCTTTGATTGGTGCAATGTGACATCCCCTGCGATCTTCTACATGGTAAATCACATCCCTTAACACCAATTTAAGCCAATCAAATGTACACCTATATTTCACCAGGATGCTTTGCTCAACGTTTTGCAAAATTGCACAAAAATAAAGAAAAACTAAACTTTTTGGCAAAATGGCCTCGTAGATACACCATCGAAGTAGAAAACAGATATACAATTTTTTGGCAGAGAGGCTGATTGACGGCCAGGCTTGAAAGAGGCATACAGCTGCTCACACCAATACCATTGTGTTTTTGTGATCTGAAAGAACTCCCCGGTCACCGTGGGCGGAGAAAATCAATCCCGCCAGCCGAGGAGGAGAGGGGAGATGAGGACAGAGATGTTTTGTGATTACTGTGAGCGACGCGGTCTTCTGCTCTGCAGAAAAACAACTTCTTACGCCCCTTTCCTGTTTATCATCTAAGGCAGAAGTGAATTTGCATCAAATTAACCTGCGCTCTCTCACCGAACCTCGGAGTGGAAAATTACAACCGGGCAGGCGACAGAGTTTGTAAGAATCGAAACATTTTGATGAATCGATCCACTTTTTTTGAAGAAGCAGCCCTAACTCAATTTGTGCTTGCACATCATTAATTATAGAGCCGACATCAAGAGCAAGAGATTTTCTGACTTTGGCAAAAGGACACAGCCGTCTCGCAGGCTATGAGGGACATTATGCTGATAGGTGCATGGGAGACCTTTTAAATTCACCCAATGGCTTTCCAGCCATGTCTTGACAGCTACACTCTTACAAAAAAAATACTTTCTGATTAACTTTAATGCTTTCAGGCTCAAATATAATTTGAATAGCAACCAAGTATACACAATAAACCCATTTAGGTGTGGTCCTAAAACAGGGACTATGGTGGATAGATACAGGTAAAAATGGCACATCATGATTGGCAATTCCACAGGGTCACACAATTCAGTGTGACTGTAATCTATGTCATGTAATCTACAATGAGAACATTGGCAGTAATACCTTATATCAGACAGGAAGCCATGGGTCTCACTCATCTCACAGCCAGCTTGGTTGTTAATGGTAGCTGGGTGGGCTACTTCAACGTATCCTATTTCGAAATCTAGATGTATGGAAACTGAGCATTCAGAACAAAAAAAACAAGAACGGTTTTATTTCCCATGTATATGCTTTTAATTGATAGATGCAAAAATCTTCTGCAAAGCACATTGTGCAACGACAAAGATGACTAGAATACTAGTGACTTCAGTGGGAATGTGATTAAAAAGTCATGAATGGGAAGCCAGATATGAGCGTGGTATAAAGTCACTTTGTGAGGCTTGCTACCAATCAAAGCTGGAGCTCGATGGAATGGGCCTTTACAGAAAACCTTAATGCAGCATGAAATGAACAGCAAGCAGTAGCATGTGTGCAGGATAAAAAAAAAAGAGATTAACAATTTTTTTTCGACGCAATTGGCACTCTGGCAGCAATATAGGTACAAATAACAAAACAATCCCATTTGGGAGAATTTCACACACACCTCAAGCGAAACTTCATACCCGAAAAACGAATTGAGTTTTCATCGGGGTACATACAGAAAGTTGTGTGTGTGTGTGTGGTCTAACTTCATTGTTTATGGATTTGGGAAAAATCTAAAGCCACAAAAACATTTCAATTACAGCTCAACCCTTTTCGCTGAGCGCACAGTTGCACTTCTCTCGCATACACGGAACACATTGCGCAAATCAGCGTTGGCAAAACACACCCGCACGTCTGAGAGGCACTCACACACAAAAGTAACAACTTTATTTGGCTGCATTTAAAACTGTTACCATTCAGGAATACAAACAGTGTTTTTGGGGGTTTCTTGTACAACGGAGTCAGGAGACGGTAAACGGATCTCCCCTCGTGATCCGACGAGAGGGACCTCCTCCAGTCTGTCCGTCCGGGCACGGTGGCGCTGGCTCAGGCACACGCGGCTCGGGTTCCCCCGGTCCTAGGAGGCGGAGGACCTCACTGGGTTTCGCCGTCACCGGCCTCCACCTCGCCGCCGCCGCCCCCGGCCGCCACCTCCTGGTGCATCCTGCCCAGGTGCTTGACCAGGCTCTCCAGCTCGGGGTTCCCGCCCAGCTCCCGGATCAGCCGGTAGGTGTCCTCCTCCAGCGTGCGCAGCGTCTGGCGCGTGTAGGCGAACGAGCCCACCTTCTCCAGGTAGTCCACGCAGTAGCGCTTGATGTCGGCGTTGTCCGTGCGCTGCCGCAGGATGTTTTGCACCTGCGTGCTCTCGGGGCACGACCAGATGGCGTGGATGGTGGGGAACGAGAACTTGCCCTCAGTCAGGTCCTCGCAGAAGCTCTTGTTGTCGCTGTACTCGCGCGAGCGCAGGTTGGCGTAGTCGTCGCGGATCTGGAAGAAGAGGCCCAGCGTGTCCAGCAGGGGCTTGAGGTCGCGGCCCCAGCCGGAGAAGAGCTGCATGAGGCCCACGGCCAGGCCGAAGAGGCCGCCCGTCTTCTGCAGCACCATGGCGCGGTACTCCTGCTCACTGGGGCAGGTGTAGGTGTCTCTCCAGTGAATGTCCAGGCCCTGGCCGCGGTGCAGCTCCAGCAGCTGGCGGGTGAAGACGCGCACGGCCTCCGGATGCTCCAGGGTCAGCACCTTCTCCAAGCCCAGGAAGTAGACGTAGTTGGCCGAGTTGATGACGGAGGGCACGCCGTAGATGCTGTGGGCCACGGGGAAGCCCCGGCGCAGCGTGGAGCTGTCCTCGATGTCGTCGATTAGCAGGCTGGCGTTGTGCAGCATCTCCGTCACCTCGATGATCACCTGGGGAGAGGGGGGGCGTGGAAGTAAGATGACGCTCACGTACACAGACACAAGACATCAAAATGCAAACTGCCTTTCATTTGATATTCGTTTTTTAGGTCACAAAGATTGTAACCAAGTTTACCTAAAGCTAGGGCGGGCGATTTGGGAGAAAACAGCCGTTGAGATTCCGTTACGTTCTCTCCGGTCCCTCCCTGCCACGCTCTACCTGCTGTAGCTCCTCCCTCTGAACGTCAGTTATGCGCGTTCATGTGAATTCAGTTACATCGATAGGGAAATGAAACACCATGTCAGATTCCGAGGTAATTTAAACATCAGTGCTGATAATTACATACGTACATATATATAGCATCAACATCTTACTCACAGACATACCATGTATGTCATCTTAAAATCATTGTAATTGCGCTGGTAGGCCTAAGAAAGGTAGCTGTATCAGCCAAGCAAGATACCAAACTAATTGCAACTGTAATTCGTCAGCATTTGCTGCTAGAGCTAGTAACCTGGTCATCAATATTATATACTGACGTTTTTAAGTGATGAATTGTACTACAATAACGCTATTTTTTTTTTGCATTATAAGAGTGTACAAGAAGAGAGCCCATGGCTCTGGGGGGACGATTATGTCCCAGGTCCTAGCAGCACAGGACGTGGGATATGTAGGGTCAGCGGACGTCCTCCCGCAGCTCTATATATAATAGTATAATATAATTGTATATATAATATCACGGCCAAAAGCTCTGTGAGCCTCCGGATATTCGTAGCGTGGGGAGCTCTCAGGGATTGGGCTCCTCTGGGTTTGTTTACCGGCGTTGCTATGGTTTCCGGTCTTGTGTGTTCCAACGGTTTATTAGGTAGGCCCATCTAATAAATCTCTGTCTAATCAATACTTCATTCACTGCCTCTTCCGTGGTCATTACAATATTATGAATTAGGGATCGACCGATATGGATTTTTTTAGTGCCGATGCCGATTTTTTTTCATCGATCGTCGATCCCTATTATGAATAAATTGCGTCGGGTCCTCCGACGTCTCTCCCTCTTCCACAAAAGGTAAAGACAAGGCAATGGCGGTTATCCTGTTGTGGCGCGACAAATTCGACAAAACTTGCACAGCGACAGATTATGATTTGTGGCTCAACAAAACTTCGGAGTTTGGTGTCCGTCAACGCACAGTTAGTGTGACCATAACTTACATATAAAACGAACCATGGGCCAATGCAAGACATCCTACAGAACCGTATTGAAACGGTTACATTACAAGTAACAGAACTGTAATGTGGCTTTGCCTAGCAAGAAACCATACCAGCCGACACTTTACATATTCCTCTACAAATATACCATGGAGAGATAACACTATTCCTTACCTGTCTATAAGAAATGTAGCCATCTCAGCGTCCGATTTTAAGTTGCTCAGGTCAACTCTCCATCCCTCATAAGCCATGCTAATGTTTACTCTGGTTTTTTTTTCGAGCTCTCCCTCCCTTTTAGTAGCTGTCCTTTCAACAAGTGTCTTTCCTCTTTTTTTCGCTGTCTTATCGGTGTTAGTTGTTGGTATCCGGGGAATGGGAAATTTAGGGGCCGTTGATGAAGAGACATTGCTATTCATTTGTTGTCCGCCGTAGTAGTGCAAAACCTTCCAGATTGCTCGTTCTTGAACGCTCACGCAGGGACGCACCAACGTCGTTGCCAAGGTGACCGGACGGTCCCACAGCCAATAAGAACGGAGAATCTGAGCCTCGCTCTGATTGGTCAAAGTGTACATGAGCGGTGGCAAAAAAAATTTTGGGGGGGGGGGCACAGAGGCAGGGGGGAGCAAAGTGATGAGCAGATATTCTCAGAGCACTTCACCTACATATAGCTGACTGGCTATTATGACATTTTTGCCAAATATTACAGTAAAAAATTACCCTATAGCTTTAAGTTGGTCGTTCCTGTTTCACTATAATGTCAGGGTTTGCTTTTTCATTTGGTTGCCATTCGAAAGGTCTGTATTGTTTGTTTCGTTTTCCACAACATTCAGAAGAAAGCTGTGCCCTGACTGATCAAATATACCATAGTATAGTGTAACAAATTGTACATCGAGTTTGTTATTGTGTAACAAACAGGAAAAATAAGGCTTGTATTGCTCCTACACACTACGCAATCGCAGTTTATAGGAGCATATACCTGAGCAATCCTGAGCAATACAATTACATGAACACTAGAAGTGTGCTTTTGCAGTGCTTAGTGTGCCATGTACCACAAGCCTCCACTAGAGGGTGCCATGTCCATACTTCACCCAGGCTTACAGCACTGGAGGCCGGAGTTAAAGCGCAACCAAACCAACGGAGCATAGTTTAGCCAAAACATTAAGAAAGTAATTGGCCGGCCAGTCAGTCCGACAGGTAGGATATCAGGAGACATCGTTGCAGTTGAGATGCTCAGAAGGAGAAGAGGTGGGGAGCAGAGAGGTGTTCCAGTAGTTAAGTTAGTCGTAGAACCAGCTTTATTGGCTTTGGCTGGACATGAACTAGGGCGTCTGTGTTGATGACTAACAGCTTCTCCAAGACAAACATTCTGCACAAAGTGTTAGTAGGCCTCGTGGCCAACACAACGCCCAGTGGGTCGGGCCCCGTAACAACAACCATCGCCTCAGAACACGCACGCACACCGTGACGGCAGTCGTTACACGCTCTTACAGCAGTCTTTACAATCGGACTGAGCTCCATGTCCTTGCGCGCCTGGCAAATCATGACGGAAACACATTTCCGCAAAAAAGGATGACCTCCGGTTGGTTACAATAACAGAAACGGCAGAAAACAAACAATCGAAATCATTCAAGTGCTGCGTCGCGTCCTGCACTCCGGCAGGAATCCAATAACAGTGAGGACTGTCGCTGCATAACTCGGCGGATTTAATGCCCTTATCGTCGCTCTCGGAAGACTCCTCGATTATCACTGGGGGCGGTGGACTTTATCTCCCACTTTGGCATCGCTGCAATCACTGAACCGTTATGAATAGAAAGACTCCATCACAATCATGCGAGCTACGCTGCACTCTTTAACACAGGAAATTACAAGAGGCAACGGTGGCCTAGAACATGTTTGCATGAATCCAGTCTGGTGATCTCGGCATGTCACCTGCTCTGTTCACCTCGGAGATGAGATGAAGCATAGGGAGATGGACAACGATGTCGGGCAGTTATTCAACGACACAATGGCCGTTTCTTACTTCCCTTGACTAATGGCCTGACATCATTATTGGTTCATTCAACTGCAGTAGCCACCGTGTTTGTCTTGAAAACGGAGAGGATTATCTCAATGCCTGAGTGTGTGTTCATTCAAGTCAAGCGTATTTGTCTATCTCCATCACGATTTACATTCTCACAGAGCTTCAATGGCCCACGTTCAGACGAAATAAAACAAAGGAAGCTTTATGAAAGGACACAAAAAGGAGGCATAGGGGAGCAGTCGGTGCCGGAGTGGACCACCTTATCAGGATTGTCCAATGGCTCAAGAAACAGCTGCTAAAATGTGAGCACACGCCCAGGTGGAATTCCCCCTGTTCCCTCCTTCTGCACTACAAAACAGTTAAGCTCTGCATGATGTCCACAAGCGTGTACATTTCTAAATTACTTTTATTTGAAACAACATCGTCTTTAGTAGTAGCACTTATAGTAGAAGAAAGACTCATGAAAGTGGGGGAAGGTCCCAGCCAACTGACGGGTTGGAGAGGTTCATGATAAGAGTGAAGAGCTGGATGAATGCCCTTTACACTACCTCCTGGGAGACAGCAGCTTGTAAAGCTGTAACTTCCTGGCAACAGCAGGCTCACGATGAGCAGGGGGCGGGGCTTCAGTCTGCCTGACAAGTTCAGGGAGAATTTACCCCACAAAACTACAACTACGACCCCGCTACATACGAACACGAGGAGGAGAGTGAAGACCAGAGCCAAGGCTAGGAGTGAACCCTTTGATACGAGAGGAATCGTTTTCAGGGACAAGCCAATTCGCTTGCCACTACGTCGCTGTAGCGAGGGGTAAAATAAGCTTGTCAGACTGCAGGGCAGAGTCCGTTGTCCGTTCAACAGCCTGACAGGGGAAGTGAGTGCCACCACAAAGGCTTTTCTTTTCAGCCATAGTTGAATATCAAAAGGGCTCATGCAAATGCAGCCTTAGGGAAAGAGCGAACAAGACGTCACAACAAAAGCTGTTAGCTAACAGGAAACGACAAATACATAGTTTCGAACTTTCGTTACTGCAAGTGGAGGTTTGTAATGCAAAACCTTTTTCCATATTTGCTAGAGCGGTCATTCAAAAAGAATGAGAAATGCGTCATCTAGTAAGACACAAAAATATTATCTGGCAGCATATAGTGCTATATTTAGTGCTTTGTACAACTGCTGTAGGAAAATGCATAATAATCAGAGGCATCAGTCTGGAACTCAATGTATCTGACAAAATGCATAACATGGATTTCTCCATGAAAGACGCCTGTGTTGTTGTTTATTTCCCTGGAGGCACATATTAAAATAGAATATAGGTGCATTATAAAAGGATAGGCTTACATCATCTCTCACTTTGTCAGAGCCGACATCATCCTACACATAACTTGATGAGAGAACTACCTCGGAGAGACGGACGGAATGGCCGCACTGACACTCCCGTCATTCATCACGATGAATCTGTTAGTCATCTCTACAGCAAACAGGAGCACTGACACATCCACAATGCCCCTCTTCTGAATCGAGAAGGAATCTGGAAGACCCCAAATGAGACCTGATCATAATGTTTAAAAAGATGTCCAACAGTAGGTCACATTTACTTTATACATTCTTGAACTCGAAAAGCCAGACAATTCACTAAGAGATGGATCAGTGTCAGGAGTGCCATTAACACACACAGTCCCTGCAGTTAGCAGAATCCTAGGGTCGCTCTGCATCCACAGAGAGCCTCTTTCTCAATAAGCCCAACATGTTTATTGTGCTGATAAATGTGGAAGAGAACCAGCGGAAAAGGCCAGATTTGTTCAATTCTACCATTTTCAGCCAGGTCTACTGGACTGGAATCGTTTGACAAATAACAACAAGAAGCGCTGGCAAGCCGGAGGGATTGCTCACTGTAGTTGCCACTTGAATTGTGTGTGTGTGTGTGTGTGTGTGTGTGTGTGTGTGTGTGTGTGTGTGTGTGTGTGTGTGTGTGTGTGTGTGTGTGTGTGTGTGTGTGTGTGTGTGTGTGTGTGTGTGTGTGTGTGTGTGTGTGTGTGTGTGTGTGTTTGTGTGCAAAAGTTAATTTTGTCTCTCCAATGTCTTTCACCAAACATTCTGTATAGAAATGGTGTGTGTTTATTTCCAACGTTCTCAAATTACATGTCGAAAAGTGACCCTGATCTTTTATGAACTGAGCATGTATTTTTACATCACAAGACAGAAGGACTTGGTTGACGTTTGTATTTCTGAAGCCATCTGGCCTCTGGCCATTGTTTCTTCTGTAACACTACACCAATCCTTCTAGGCAAAAACCCGATTTGTTGGAAATGCATTCTAAGAACGGCAGTGGTGGGTTAAGTGCCTAACGCGATTGATATTGATCCCTTTACCCTTTTAGATGACAGAAAGCAATATCGGAGGGGAGGAGGGGAGAGACAGACAGCCATCTGATAAGGCTGGAGCTTGGAATCAGGAGGAAAAACTAGAGAAAAAAGGTTAATCTTGGTTCATTTCAGTCAATGTGGCTTCTTTAATTGAGAGGGAACCACCAGAGAGCAGTTACTCGAGACGTCTCTGTTTTGAGTGACGCTTAAGCCAATAATTCTGGCTGGCAATGAGCTTTCTGTCTGGCCTTGGCGCTGGCCTGATGCAGGCTAACACAGCTCCCTCAGTATCTCATTTCCTCTAGAAACACGTCATCTAAGCTGTCACATGACAGCATGTGGACACGAGACACGAGACAAGAGCCCGGAAGATTGGTGCATAGGGATGGGTGATGTAGAACTGATGTAGCGGAAAGGAAAGGTTCTGCCATGTACAAACATAACATATGTTCTCTGCACTGCTACTCTCCTTAACAGTTGAAAAATAATCATGTTTTTTGTATCAGTTTTTAGTGAATCTTATCTTATCATCCTTATCAGACCACAGACATATTAACCATAGAAATAATGAGTTCCTTGTCACTTGCCAGGACTATTTCTGGCAAGAAGTGAAGAGCTGATGGCAAATGGTATATATTTATAGAGATACTGCTTTGATCTTAGCCACTGCGACCACACAACACATGTGCACAAACCAATTCCTGCAAAGACACGGGTCGAAGCAAGTCAAGAACCAGCTCAGTGGTTGATCCCCATGGTTGCCACAGTTAAGATTCAGCTGGCTGGCCCACAGAAAATTTCACAGAACTGGCTCTGAACACTTCTAGACGACTGCCCTGTTTGTTTCAGTGATTCAAGTGTGAATTGCTGAAACCCACTATATGTTGACAGCCTGTCAACATATAGTGGGTTGGTCAGGAATATTATTGCTGGATTACCTGGAGTTTCTCATCTGGAACATTGAGCCAGTGGTTGAAGGCTTGGGACAGTTTTGTCCGAACCTGTTTTCCTGCAAAGGGAGTGAAGGTATTAAGTGACGAAGAGGGGCAATTTTGTTCGGTTCTCTCAATTCTTGTCTGTGCTGAACAACTATGAATGCTGAACGGCCAAACAGGATTAAAATAAACGAAACACACAACAAACATACCTGGCAGTTGTAGCAAATATTTGTATGGCTCCAGAAGTATTCTTTCAGGAGATGATTTGGTTTTGCCATCCATTTCTTGATGCTTAAACAAATCTATTGGAGGAAAAGCCAAAGTAACCATAAGGTTCACTAGAGCCGTAATTTAAAAATTGGAAGATGATGATATATATTAGTTAGCAATTTTCAACATGTAATGTTTGTATAGCTATTGAATTGATATTGAGGCAAGTTACACAGGTTTGGTTGTATGTTGTTACCATGACTATAACATTTCCCCAAAAACAACCCTATCAAATACCTATGTCCATCATAAGCCTATTAAAATCGGTTATTTAATCAGAAAATACAATTTGGATGTTATTTTCTGTAAAGATGGATAATATGTCATGGAAAGTACTAGGTTTTCATACTGATTTTAATCATAAATTATGAGGTGGTTCAACAAAGATTAAATACAATCAATTTATTGACAAAAGTTCAACAGTATGAGTCATAAAATGGAATAAAATCAATATAAGTGATAAATAGGTTATATATTGAAATGGTTAAGGAAAAGTATACTATTCTTTTACATTAATATCACCATCTAAGGACGAATACCTTATTTACATAACACTTACAAAGAGGCTTCACTGATGTGTCCAAGACCAATAGATATAATGTAGGTTAACATTAACATGAAGTATCTTTACTTGCTTTAAACAACTATTGGGATACAATGTACATGTAGATACACAATCAAATTGCTATTAGCTTTAAGAAGACATTGTAATTATCTTGACATAAATCAATATAAGATAGTTAAAAGGTCTACAGCTCAACATTTCAGTCAGCTCCACCCACCTTACAGAGAGACTTGACAGCTTCCCTTCAGTTTGGTGATTCCCCCTTAAGTGTTAGCCACCCTGCTAGTTAGCTTCAACACAAATAGAGGTAGGGCTGCTTCGAACGACTAATAATTCCCATTCAACTTTCCTAAAGAGGCCACGCTAGGTCACCAACACACACACGGGTTTACATCAGTGGAAACCCAAGCAAAAGAGCTCTAATGTTCAACACGCGATGACACTACTATGTCTGTACGCTACATCCGCTCCGTGGCTAACGTGGACGGGCTAGCTGGGCAGCTCCACTGAGCATGTGCAGAAAAGTGAGGGGACTTCAACGGGGATGCGTCATGTACGGTGTTTTTAAAAGACGGCGTATCCCTGTCAAAGTAGTTAACCTTCAGCTACAACGCCAATATACATATTTGCAGAGGCGGGCGAGCCTTTAATATATATCGAACTAACGCGTTAAAAAGAAAAAACTACGGTAGTTGTAGTCTTTTTTTTTTTTCTACGCCAATACGAACGAAATACATGACGTCTTGCAGTTTAAGAGCGCAGCAGCATGTGTTTTTCTACTGGGTCAACCAATGGCTGTGAAGTTGAGGTGGCCACAACAGCGTGTGAGCCAATGGGCGACCGGGCTGGTGGTGAAGGCGGGGCTTGTTGACCCATCAGTCACGTTCGGGGAGGCGGGGACAAGGATCAACGAGAGAACCGCTCGGCTAGTCGACGAGAGCCACTTTTTCCCTATCCGCATCCTACATTGACTAGGTCTAACGGACGACACGTATAACGCATAATCCCCCCCGGATTACGCACATCAATGATTCTATGGATTACTGATACATTTTCATCGAAACACAGGGGATTTTTGAAAGGTAAGGTCGTGTTCCAGCCCCCGTTATTGTGAGCGTCTAGCTAGCTGCTGCTACCGTCGCCGCCGTCTCCACCAAGCTAACTTATCGCCAACTACGGCGTGGGTTTTGTTCGAGGAAACCGAGGCTCCGTCCCTCGGAAGGGATGATCGCGACGAGGCACGATAGATTAAGACGTCAAAATGCAAAAAAGAACGGGGGAAAGGTTTCGAGGTTTGACAAACTTGGTGTGTAACGTCGACCCCACCGAGCGGAGCTGGGGACACTGGGAACACTTGACTGGTGGTGTCTGTGAGGACGGGTTACAGCGGGTGTAGTGGATTGACTGGATCCACTACACCCGCTGTAACCCGGGGATCTGATGGATGCCAATGGATCCAGGCGATCCCCGAGCAGTGGGTTCTTTTGTGCCGTGGGCAATGCTCCGTCCTCGCCTCCACGGTGCTCGTCCCGTTTGGTCGAGACCCGCTGGGCTGTGTTGTCATTGATCCGCTCCGATGGGAGGTGCTCGACGATGGTTCATGTTAATATTTTAGTGTTATGGATAAAGTGTTGTATATCTGTTTAACTATTGCCATCCGACCAAATAGATCAGCCTGATATTTCGCGTATTTTCGGGCAGTCGTTCCTCACGATCCACGAAACAACCGTTTGTTCACTGTAGACTATAATCAGTGTCAGTGTGTGTGGATTTTTCTGTGTGTGTGTGTGTGTGTGCATGTGTGTGTATATATATATATGTGAGTGTGTGTTTTAATATGGTAGGGGATGAGTGAACGGATGTCGTTAGGACATGCAAAACGATCATCCTATTCGAGGGCTTCGTGTCTCCGAGACTGGTCCATGCAATAGTTAAGGGCGGGTGACACGGTATGCTTTTGGCGTCGTTTTGTTTTGCTGGATCTCCGTACATGTGCGTTGAAACAAGCTTTCGAATACATACACAAGGACGTTTCGATATTTGGATACTACTCCTACATGGTCCTGACCATGACCTTGTTGCGAACCGAGTCGTTTCTTTGTCAGAACCAACGCTGATCACCCTCACTCGATGAATGGTCAGCAGATCTATTGACCACTCGATGCAGGGATCCCGGTGCAAAGAGAAGTGACTTGTAATGGAGGCAGCGTAGTACTTATCAACTTCGCAAACAGACTTTTGTCTTGGAGAGAGAGAAAGAGACGGAGAGAGAGAGAGACGGTCCTGGCTTTGGCAGGTGCATCTCGACTACTAATGCATGTCCCTGTGATGTGCCAAAGTGCTCTTCGTGTAGTCGGCTGTCAGGGACAGAAATGGCGTCATCCCTGGTCCGTGCAGGGTGTATAGTTATGTGTGCAATGCAGACATAAGGCACAAGCACTACGTTACCGTGTGGCTGCTCTCTAAGAATGAAGCACCCAACTATTTTTCTGCCGACGTGTCCCGATGTTTATTTCTCCCCGACAGTGTAGTATCGTCTGATGCTCGGTGCGTTGGTGTGGACCTCAAAAGAAATGAAAGCTAGTAAATAATCCATTTTTACTTCTTGCTTGCTTATCCCTTCATACCTGCACGCCTGGACTCTGACACGGGGCATTAAATCGACGAATCACTAGGATGTGTTGTGATTTTATGTGCAATGGTGTGGCAATGTGATTTGAATGATTTCTTGTCTGAAGACTAAACTCGGCTCAATGTATTTATTATTTTACAATGCACAAAACGTTGCCCCGATTGTCGAACATATCAAAGAAAGACTACTCAAGATTGGCGTCCTCATATCCACCATGCAGTTTAGGCTTACAATTCTACACTTTCTCTGTACTGAACCGTCTATCCTAACTTTTAATCCACAGAGTTGTTGCACTGGTCGCCAGGAGGACTCGTGGAGAGATGAAGGTATGCACCTTTTTATATACTTCCTGAAACGTGTTAACATCTGTGGTTTACATAACTACTGGCTATCAAAGTGCATTGTTTTGTTGTTGTTTTAATTTAACTTCTATACACCTGTTGTACAACACACTGGCATCTATTTAGTTATTGTTTTATGGATGTGAGCATACGGCATACCATCCCTCACTGAATGTGAGACTCGAGTTTGTGACTCAACCTTTAGATTATATTCACCATGGTGCAGGAATTGTCGTTGGCATGTCTTACCTAAGGAATAACAAGGATATAAGCTTTTGAGCAGTTGGTTTGTTAAGTCGTGTTTGTTACAGTAAATCCCACTTGAAGAATCAAGTTAAACCTAAGCCTGTCGTGTTTTTCTCTTATCTGTTGCACCGCCTGTGAGCACTGGTGAGAGACTGTGCTGAACTATTTAGCCTTTTATTGATTAGACCCAACAGGGCTGGTAGTATTTATAACATGTTGGGTACAAACACCAGTTTGTGGGGAGAAATACCTAACTGAGTGAAGAGAACGTTGATCGGGATTCACAGTGGTTTTTTATTAGTCTGGCTCTTTGCTTGATTGTTGTCATTTCCCCTTTGATGCAAGTCGAGCAAAAATCATGTTTGCGGGTGTGTTCTCTATGTGTGTGTCATCATTTTACTGAGGCTGATGGGTTTGTGCTATTCTTCTGTGAAGCATTAGGTTTGCCTTTTTTATGTTGTTACTACGACCACTTATTCTGCCTGTGTACAATGTCACAGTATGTGTCACCTTGCAAGCATGCTATCGTTTAGCTTTTCATTAAGCTAGCCCTTTGTAGCATCTGATTTTTAGCAGTGATTCCGGCATTAGTAAGGATATATTGCTAGTTGTGTGTGACGGTGGTCACTGGTTAGCAATGCATTGTGTAATAATTTTCATTCAACAACAAATGCGATTGTATGTATATGTGATGCATTGATATCACAGTTGTTTATTCATTACAATACATTTATTGAATGATTATAAATGATAATGAATGATGGCCCTGCATGGCCAATGCATTGGTGGTTATCACAGTTCCACATTCGGTGTTGCATTTTCTGTGTTGCACTTTCCAAAGCATTCTTAATCTTTATTTCTCTGATTCTTGTTCTCTGTAAAACTGCTCTCACCTAGAGAAAAACCTTTGATATACGATCAGGTTATATGGTGCAGTGTTCCAGAAATATGAATGGATAGGTGGACTTCGGTTTCCCACAGATTTAACAAACATCGCTCAAACGTGTTAAGAGAGAGTTTATTCTAAAATATTTATGGACTTTTGGCTGTTCTCGTCTACCGACTATGCTCAGTGGAGGTTATAATGAACACTTCACAACAGTGAGGTGTTACGATGCCAGTAGTCAGGTCACTGGGTGGTTCTCTTACATTTTACATTCCTATATAATTTGAGGCACAGTTGATGCCAAATAATTCATGGTCTGGAAACACAGCGCCAGCACTGATTTAGATAATCACTCGGTTGTGTGGTTGTATTCCTCCATCGTTGTTGTGAAAATGGTTTTATATTTTATATTGGATCAGTAACATTTTTATCAGCAATGCACATAGTGTCGTCTCCATGTTATTGTTTGATTTTCAAACTACTCATGTCCAATATTACAGATGCTTCTCCTGGCGCAGTGTATTCAAACGACAAGCCAACGATGAAATACACACTGGTGTGCATTTGAATTGTGTTTTCCATTGAGGGTATTAGTGCTGATTATCTGTTATAAAATGACAGAATCGTATCCCTACTCTTTTTTTTTTTTTTTCTGACTAGGGATTTACACCGCTATAATCACAAAGGTCAGGAGACCGCAGAGCTGGGTCGGCTTAGCCCAGGAGGTAGAGCAGATGTCTTGTAACTGAAAGGTTGCTAGTTCAATCCCCAGCTCCTCCGAGTCCTAGCTGAGTGTTGATGTGTCCCTGAGCAAGACACCCCTAACTGCTCCTGACGAGCTGGCTGTCGCCTTGCATGGTTGACTCTCGCCGTCGGTGTGTCAATGTGTGTATTAACCGATGTTAGTCACTTTGGATAAAAGCGTCTGCTAAATGCCCTAATTGTAATTGTATAGCTGGGTGTTGAGTCGGGGTATGCTACCTCACTTTCATTTGATCACGGGTGTAAAGAGTTATGAAACTTGTGTGGCAGGAGGCACTTCCAGGTCAATTTAGTTTTCAAAGTTAGGGTTGGCATTGGGAGACCCCAGCCAGAGTGATCTCGATTTTTGAAAGCATCCAACCGAAAAGATTCCGACCCTCCCTTCAGGGCAGGCCTCGCTTTTCAAAGCCATGAAACGCGTGCTCTGCTGCCTTGCTTTAGCTATTGGTCTGCCTTACGTTGTGGTACACTCCAGTCATGCGCAATAAGCACACGGGCAAAGTGTGCACAGGTAACTGGGTTGGTAGACTGGTGGTAAGCCATCCAATCATTTCATTCAGGCCGAGTTAAATTATTGGATTGGTTTATCACAGGCCTGCGACAGCCAAAGAAAATACAACTCGTCTGAGAATTTGATTTATTGGTTGCTGGTGTTGGGATGTAAAGAGAATTTCAACAAATATGACAAACTGCTTCTAAAGTGAATTGCCTACCCTACCTTTTATGGCTGGGCGAATTTAGGGGGTAGCACATCGATTCTTTGGGCTTAGTAATGGCAGCACTTGGAGGGAGGACTCAACGGTGCGCACACAGACTACACCAATAACTTTTGATTAATGAGCCAACAACAAGCCAAACATAATTCAGATACTAAAAATGTCTTTTAATATTCATATTCATCTTAGGAAATGGACATTTACTGTGAACTAGGACTGTCCTCAACTTAGTTTTAGCGTAGTCCATTGTGATTCGTCAGGCCAGAGTCGTCATCGACTGATCGGCAAATTATACACAAAATATTTTTAGATTTATGTGACTCAATGAGGCCAAATTTCCTGTGACTTTTGCCTGGTTAAAACGCTTGAAAATAATGTATGAAAATAAGTGCTACCTGCGGTTGACACCGTTTCAATATAACCTTTTGGATCTTCTTTTAATGGTTTAGAATCCTCTTAAACGGTTTACTTATTTTTTTCTGGTATTGTGTAACCTTCGGGGGTCGGATCTGTGCTCTTCTTAGAAAATAGAAATATTGGATAGTGATACTTCCATTACATAGTCATTATCAAATAAACACTAACATTTATCGAAAGCAAAACCTAACAAAATATTGGATAGTGCTACTTCCATTACATAGTCATTATCAAATAAACACTAAATACATTTATTGAAAGCAAAACCTAACAAATGCGGATGCCTCCAACCTCCACCAAAATATCATTGTATAACTCACAGGCTCTTCTATCTAGAAGTGAAGCAATACTGTGGTATCCCTCATGAAGCACACCCATCCTCCCAACGGTTTCTCCCGCTTTGACCCGCGCACAATCTTCTCCACAGAGCGATCCAACTATTAAAGGCTTGGTGTCTCCATGTCTTTTGATCTAAAATTTGAATCGTGGATCAAGATTCAAGGATCATACTGGGAACTCCTTAACGTTAGTTGTAGCCCTGTGGTGATCTTGGATATTAAAATGATTATTGTACTGTAGTATTATACCTGTTGTACCGTGTCTAACCAGTGTGAAGCATCTGTTCCCAAACCGCAAGCACCATTTATTACGCTGCAACTATCCGTGCATAATCCAAAAAGTTGATCTAAATATTAGGGATTTTATACTTGTTATTTTAGGTCATGGCCCATGCTTCTCTTCCACTTAATATGTTGGACTGGTTCTTCGGAGGATTTCATGTTCAGATCAAATGAACCAAGCATGGTTTCTTTCCCTGGAGTCTAAATCCAACTACGGCATCGCCAAGGCAACCGGTGCCAAAGCTCTCGTCACTGTTATCGAGGCGGCCTGGACAAAGGAGTGATTCACAACAGGATTATTGTACGTGTGAGCCGGTCTGCTAAGAGTGCAGGCTTAATTCCTCCCTTCATGCCGATTACATTTTCCTTTTAGTTCAGCAAACAAGACGCCCGTCTACCGGAGAATCTGGCGTATCACAAACAATTATTTCATTAACTCTGCCGAGTGTATCCCTTTGTGGTTTTGGCGGAATGACTTTCGAGGGCCAATACTAATGCACATTCAAATTATAGTTCCCGCCATTAACGAACGCTCCCTCAATCGCAATGCAGCAAATGCAAGGGTCATCTGTCATCGTATGCCTTCAGTTGGTTCATTGCATTACAAACATGTTTTTATTCTGGGGATGGTTCTTTCCCGTTGCACCGCTGCCAACAGCACATCTGTGAGCCATGCCTCACACTAATGGATGGCTTCTCAACATCTCGGAATCGGTACCGGGAAACAAATTAACATCCTCGACCTGAATAGTACGAAATCATGGTATGTATCAACATACATACAACATGTATAACCTTAAAATATTAATGGCAGTTTTTTGATAATATGCTTTCTCTCAAAGACTGTTGTTTGCCGTTAATACCACCGGTGAATGGTCTCAAACTCAGGCTGTGAAGAGTCACCTGTTATAAATTACCCGGCAGAGAGTCTGCATTCAGCCAAGCCAATTCAGCTCTGCTCTGGTCTCCTCCGCTGCATTCCTTCCCCCGGCATAGCTGGAGTGTTTTCGAAGGCCTCGTCTTGACTCTGCGCTCTCACTCGCTCGCTGCCCCCAGCCCCCCCAAAGAACTGCTTCTGCCTTGTCAGCGGTGGTTAACCAATCGTTGTTTTACCTCAGCGCAAGGAGCATCGCCTCTTGTGGCCTGCCTGCTTTTACTTTCAATTTGGCCCTGCTGCGTGTTTCACCACAGTCCTGCCAGCGTTGAACGATACTATGCAGTGTAATGTTTTCACGCCTGTCCTCCCTGTCTGCCACACACACACGTATGAAGGTCTCATCAACCGTGAATTCCAAGAGAGTATTTTTTTTCACATGGGTGGTGTGTGAGCCAAATTGTAAAAGAGCCAGTGTCTCCAGTTAACCTTACCTCACCCCCCCCCTATAAAACGTGGATGTCCCTCAGGCCAAAGCTGACTAGGTGCTGCGCCGGCTGGGTTTCGTATTTTTCAGATTATGCTGCGTCTCAGTGGGAGAGTGTATATTGTCCAGTATCCGCCCCCCATGCCGCTTCAGGAATTCTGCCTCTCTGAACTTGGTCCACTTGATTAGTTGGGTGCGTGGGCGTGTGCGTGTGCGTGAATGAGTTCGGACTAGAAAACAATAGAGGAAGTAGAAATAGATAAAAGTAGTAATTTCAATAAGCAGAATGATATTCCGTTTCCATAATTACACACACACACACACACACACACACACACACACACACACACACACACACACACACACACACACACACACACACACACACACACACACACACACACACACACACACACACACACGCGCACACACACTCGCACACACACACACTCGCACACACACACACTCGCACACACACAGAGAGACAGTTATGTGTTGAGGCTGTGTTGTTATCAATGGAAACAACAAACGCCCCTCTATTTGTGTTGGCATGCCAGCATGACCAATGTAAATCTGGCCAATAGTTGGTTATCAGCCTTCCCTTGTTGAGCCGGGGAGGTCTGGCTGCCACAGCTGTCGAGATAACCCAATCGCCCCCTCCCCACTCTGGACCATTCAGCCAATTCCTATTTTAGATGGGTTCTTTTTGAGGATGCAAAGAGCGTTCTTTGTTGTGTGTGTGTGTGTGTGTGTGTGTGTGTGTGTGTGTGTGTGTGTGTGTGTGTGTGTGTGTGTGTGTGTGTGTGTGTGTGTGTGTGTGTGTGTGTGTGTGTGTGTGTGTGTGTGTGTGTGTGTGTGTGTGTGTGTGTGCTGTGCGCGCGCGCACCTCACACACATGTGAGGCCTGGTTTGTGTGAGCAGTGGTTAAGGACTGTGTGTGTGTTTTCATGCGAGTACTGATGTGTGTGTGTGTGTACATGTGAGCAGTAGACTGTGCAGTGGACTGTGTAGTTATTATGGACTGTGTGTGCGTCTAGCTATTGTATTTGTTTGTGTTGGATGTAAAGAGGAGGAAGAACTGCTTCATGTCAACTTGGTGTGGTCTGGATCAACAGGTATGGGGCCAAGCTGCACTTAATTCTAATGAGGGGTTTATCCGGAGGGGCTGCTGTGTGCACAAGTGTACTGGACTCTGCCTCTGAACCCCATCTGCCAGAACCCCAGCAGCCTTCACAACAGCAGGACATTGCCCTGACTTGACTGGGGCTTGTCACGGGAAAAGCAATTTGTCCGTGGCACACACAAAAAACCATGAGCAATTCTGTTTCTTACAATGGCAAGTCTTGATTCAGTTCCATCTGGAACCTTAAAAAGATCCACGTTTGATTCACGTGTCTTAATCAGGGCTGTGCGATGGTTTAGAGAACATGCCTAGCAGTAGGAAAGACATCAACAAGGAAACATATGGTCAAACAGGATTTGTTGCTCTTCCGCGTATGATACTATCTGCCGTTCTGCTTGTCATGCTGTGGCTGGTTGAAGGAGAAAGTGGTGATTCTGTGTTTTTGTTTTGCCGTCTTCTCCGAAATGTCCCAGGCTTCCCGTCAGGTTTGTTTTTAATAGCCTGCTGAATACATTCAGGGTCTGTAGTTCCTCCTCCTGCTTTCCTCTCACCTTTTTAGTAAGCTGGTTGTAGAGAACCACTTTGCCGCCTTTGCAAATATATGGCTTTGAATCGCGCATGTTAACTCAGTTCTGATCATTAGTAGGACGGGAGCCTTTCCAAAGCATCAAACACCCGCACACAAGTCCTTCGACATGTTGTTCCTTGGAATGTGTTGGATCTGAAGCGATGTTTTGTGATAAGTGGGAGTGTAACCAGTGTTATCTATCCTTTTACAAATTGTCTTTTCCATACTAGAAAAAGACCAAATTATGTCATTGCACTATAGCTCATTTGGTGTTAATTTATTGCTCGCTGCTGCACTGCACACAGTGTTTATCTAATTAAATGTCCCCAATTGACTAGTATTTAAAATTCGTCCCTGGCTTCACTTTAGAAGCATATTCCTACACAATTGGAAAGCCTTCTTTATTTTTAATGGGGGTATAACAGAACATTATAAATGATCGGCTCTACCTCCAAGCCTCTCCATTCACCCCCTTAATGATCACAAGTTGTTAACGCTATAGCTTACAACCAATGATCAGCAACTACAAAGAATAATCTTTTAGATCTATCCATCACTATTCACAACAAGAAAAAATCGGCTGTGTTAGTGGAATAACAGTGGAATGAAAATGAGTCGAACTGACAAATTAACACTTCAGCACTGGATATCGCCAATGTGTATATGATGTTGATTTAATAACCAACTGCACCTCCAGAACCATTCTGCACAATGAAGCTCTTCCTTGTTCAGTTAGCAGGTTCTTAGCTCGGTCTCTGTCAGGTTTAACGATGGTTCAAGTAGAACAGCACTGCACACGGTCTATGTAAATACAATCTGGATATTGAAGTGGATACGGAGAGCAACATGGTTTAGCTAAAGAGGAGCTGTACTTAAGGGTTTCTCTTTCATTGTCATTAGGAAAATGATGTTCTTCTCAATGCACTTATTGTGATCTCCAACCCGCTTGGACGACTGTTGTGTCTCGCATGCTAGCTTCAGCTAGCTAACTCTCAGTGCGAAGCCATATGGCTTAGGAAAGCTGAATGATGATCATAGTCTTGATGGAAACACTCTGTTTAAGCTTGCGAAACATAGGTTAAAGCTATCAGAGCAGGCTGAATGCTGATCTATGGGTTAGTGCCTATAGTTACCTGCCAACACTCATAAATATGCATCAGGCCATCTGTTGATTCGACGCGGTCTCTGTTGAACAGAACTTCCCCCCCTGTTTTTTTCCACGGCCCCTGGCTGGCAGCCATAGCAGCTCCTTAGCATTTGTATATTTTGTGTTGAGCATTGAGTGTTTTTGAGTCACCATATCCATGCCGTATTTCTCCATTGGGAGAATTCATCGTTGAATGATATTGCCCAGTTGTTTTTATTTTCAACCCAAAGTTGTATTTCGCTTGGGAACAGGTTGTTGTGGCAAATATGCAAAGCGCACGGCTCTCTTTTAGGGCATTAACGTGGTCATGAATCTGTTGAACCGCCGTGCGTACGCTCGCAGGCAATAAATAGGCAATTCCTTGGCAACGGCCCCTAGAAGCCGGGAGACTAATGTGGAAATAATGAGGTTGCCCTTTAAAATAAGTTAAAGAACTCAAAGCCCCTGACGCATTACACGCACTGTTTATTTTAGTTCTTGCACTTTTTGTGAGAGAGGCTGCAATGGGATGTACGAGCGTGTGTTGATCTACATAGATCTAGGTGCCTGATTAATTTTATTGGAAAGCGACGTGCAGCAGCAACAGAGACTCCGTGCATGACGTATTGTGCAATGGCACAAACACGGCCTTTTTGCAGCCGTGTCAGGAAGCGATCATTAAGCCGCGCTGAAGTCATCCGGTGTGAATGCGCATGGCGGTTTGAGGAGTCTCTGACCTCACCTACTGTGCCATAGCAATGCCTCACTGCAATGAGCCATGAGGACCACACTGTAATGAATCGTGGGCCTTTCCTCCATTTATATTTCGCCTGACCCCTTATAGTGCGTGTTGCATTGGAATGAAATGAACTGCACCAAACCACTGCAGATCCAAGTTTTAAGATGCATATGACTACTAAATAACGGTTATGCACCGTGTACAAAGCCACATTTTTTCAAAACTAAAAGGTGCCTCAGGAATTCAGACCAATTGTCCTTGTACCTGGAGCTGAAGCCCTGCACATTTCAGCAGGAGGCCCCTCCGCCAAAGGCTCCTCGGTTTACTCTGTGTTCACTCCTACTGTTCCTGAATCCTGAGTCACCTCGTAAATACCCAGCGATGACGCAAGAGACGCTGCTATTTGTCCCGGGAAGCTGCTGCTCCCCAAAGCCATCCACCAGTTGGCCCTTCTCTCTGCTGTGTTCTTTTCACCCCTCCCCCTGACATGTGCAGCAGTGGAGTGTGAGTGCGCGAGCGTACATGTGTATGATGCACCCGGTCCGGATGACTCATGAAGCAGGTTGGCATCACCCATCTGGTTGCGGTTAGAAGAATATTTGCTTTTGCTATTACTATTAAACCGCTGTCTACTCATAAAGTCCCCTCCTGGACTGTTTGCTGTTTGTTTTCATGGGTTTTGCAGCATTGCATGATTTGACCACCTTGTGTCTCTCCTCCCCATCCCCACCCCCCCTCCGCAGACCCTGGATGAGCCCCCCTACCTCACGGTAGGGACGGACGTGAGCGCGAAGTACCGAGGGGCGTTCTGCGAGGCCAAGATCAAGATGGCCAAAAGACTGGTCAAGGCTAAGGTATGTACCACCGTCTCTCTCTCAAACTGAAAGGCACTCTGCCTCGGGACATGGTTATCGTTGCAACGCGAGGCTCCTCCTCTTTATGTGTCAGAACGTGGCCACTACTAGAGCTGCATTTAATCTCTTTCTGCTGGGGGGCTGTCCCAATATAAGACACTTGTTTTTTGTGTTCCCTCTTGAATTGGAAACATTGTGCAAGAGACCTTGTATAGCGGTCAGATGTCCTCTATGCATGATAGAGCTACGGTTTAGACATGTTTGAAGCCTCTCACGGTCTCCTAGCCACCTACTATCTCAGCCGCAGCCAACAGCTGCATCAGCTGGTGATTTCTCTCCCTCGCTCTCTTTCAGCCTCGCTCTCAGCCTCTCTCTCTCGCTCTCGCTCTCTCAGCCTATCTCTCTCTCTCGCTCTCTCGCTCTCGCTCTCTCTCTCTACCTCTCTTTCTCTCTCTCTACCTCTCGCTCTTCTCTTCCCCTGTGGACCTGAGCATCTGGGTGATCAGATAGACTGATCTCTTGGCTTCATGTGGGAGGAACACGGTTTTGCTTCCCAGCTGTCTTGTGATTCCTTCCACACACTAAAGTGTGAGATGTCTGTGGTAACCGACGAAGCATCTGGAGCTTTGCTTGTTGTTTTGTTGTTCTCACATTACCCAGAGACAAACGGTTTCAGAACACATGGTCATAAAGTTCACAGGTCTGCAGATCTGTTTTGAAATGAGCCTAATGGCACCTTCACTGGGACCTACACTAATAGCTTATGGGAAAATACAGTAACGGGGGTCGGGCAGGGTTATTACGTATTGAGTAAACACACTCTAATCGCACACTCTGTTACACAATCATTGGATCATGGCAATTAGTTGTGGGTTGTTGTGGTTTCAGATATTATACACTATAGAGAGACTCCCCGCCTCTCTCACTTTGGTTCATTAATCTGACAACGTGGGCACCCGAGTCAGTCAAGTTTTTTTTTTCTGTTGTGGCATTACGCCTAATGAGCGGTTGAAACACCCGCCCAACACATTTGTAAAAAGCCCTCCCTGACAAAAACCCTGGCTTGAATGACCTGGTATTACCCCCAGAATGTTTGCATAGGTAATCCCTGGCCTTCACAGTGCAGTATCCTCACGGAGTGCATGGGTGGTTACGGCACTATTGTCAGGTCTGTGGAGGAGGAAATTAGTTTTACCTTCAGTTTAACCACAGGTTCGCATCGGTTGCTCTGTAATGGTGTTCCTTAATCACCACTGTTCTAAAGAAGCCCTGAAATAACCTAAGAATGATCAGACAAGTGTGATATAAGGCTTTAGTGGATTTCTGCTACTAAATCTAGGTCCATTCTCTCCATTTCTGCACGCCATGTTGCAGGATCCTTTGCTACGTCCAAGTAGACATGCCCTTCTTGTGTACAATGTGTAGGATGAAGAAAGGCTAGTTTTAATTTGGCTACACAGGTGCTGAGCTGCCGAGCTGGTGGCTTTGCAATAGCCAGGTGTTATGACATGTCTTCAGCCCGTGCTTTTGGTGAGCGCTCTCTCTCTCTCTCTCTCTCTCTCTCTCTCTCTCTCTCTCTCTCTCTCTCTCTCTCTCTCTCTCTCTCTTCCTCTCTCTCTCTCCTCTCTCTCTCTCTCTCTCTCTCTCTCTCTCTCTCTCTCTTCTCTCTCTCTCTCCTCTCTCTCTCTCCTCTCTCTCTCTCTCTCTCTCTCTCTCTCTCTCTCTCTCTCTCTCTCTTTTGTCTTGGAGAGGCTTTTCGTCTGGGGCGCGAGAATGCAATTATCTCCAAAGCTGTGGAGAGGGCCAGTTTCTATATAACCTTTCCCTTCCTGCGTTGTCTTTTATGACCTGAAAGCTGAGGTGTCTCCTTATCTTTGCAGATGTGTTTTGTTATTACCCTCCTGATAGCTTTTTTTTTTACCCCCACCATCCTAACTGATCTCGTACAGTGAGACCTCAGCCAGTGCTTCTTCTGCGGTTGCACTATTCAGAAAGAGGAGTTGAGAGGAGGAGGAGATGAAGAGGAGGAGATGGAGGGTTGTCTGGTTTTTGATGCCGGTGGGCTTGTTTTTCTTTACAGACAAGAGAAGAGACACACAAGCTTTACTTAGCTCGGCTCCGCGGCGCTGCTCTGCTGGAAATGATCCTGGGTGAGAGCGTGGGACATGAAAGGGATACGCGGCTGGCAGTTTGTGCTTTCATTTACCCAGCAGCACCCAGGAGGAAACGCTGCCCGTCCCAGTCATACCGCACAGGGTTGAGCGCACACTAACTCAGTAGAAACTCACCCGTACGCTAGTTTAATGGCTTGAGTTTATCACTAAATACGGGGAGGTCATTGGTAGGGACGGGATTTGGGTAGGATATCACGATGATTGAATGCCGACACGATTTGGATTGCGATTTTATTAGAATGGCGATATGTTACTGCGACCTATCCAGGGAATATCTGAATATTCTCGGTCTGAGCCGTACTAACATGTGGCCATCCGAAAAAGGGACACTTACTAAGACAGTGTTCCTCACTCAATTACATCCCCAGTGAGTGTTCAGCAATTACATCTGCAGTAAAGTATTTAGTGTCCCACCTACGCAAGCTTGCGTTGCCTGTGCATCATTCCTGTAGCGCACGCTCCTAAACAGAAAACAATTCTATAAAAAGAACAAACCACAGAATGGGCATTTTCTGTTGGAGATGCAAGGTGAGGGAAGAGAATTAAAGTGGGTAAACCCAATGTTTGCTCTAGTCTTGTGTTCTGCTTATGCATAAGCTCAACACAAGCCTAGACACACCCTTTAGGTTCACGTCCATGTCTGCACTCCCCTGCTCTCCCCCCCCCTCCCATGCGGTACGAACTTCCGACTGCTGTGGTGGTGCAGTTCATCATGTTGTGGTGTGGATGCTAGATTACCCCCGGCGTGATGAGATTAGGATCTACTCGGCCTCACAGAGCCTCTGTGAGGGTGGGGGGTCAACTCCCCGGGAGGGAGGGTCACACACCAGCCCGGCCCATTTAACATTCACAACAGACCGCAGGCATGCTCCTGGTGAAGTCTTGCAGGCGATTTCTCATGTTGCGTTTTTCTGTTTTTTTGTTTTTACCTTCTCCCACAACAATCTGTACTTCTCCTTCTCTTGGTCATAGAGGGGGAGAGGGGAGGCGAGAGGGAAATGGTCTTCAGCAGTCTATTGTGGACACCCCCCATTCAGCTATCCATTGCAGCAATGCAGGCTAAATTTTCATGTTGTGTTTTTTGGTTTTGTTTTCACTACCCCCCCAGTCCATTGTGGACACCCCCCAGTCATACCTCCAGCCAGTAGGGCGAGGGTGGAGGCGGGGACCACGTGCTGCCCGGGCAGAGAGGGTTTAACCTACACAGCCCCAGAGGTCTTCTCATATGGGGGGGCTCTCTCTCACTTTATTGACTCCTGTTGCTCAAGAGACCCCCCTCTCCTCTCTCTCCTAGGTGACCTTTAAGCCTGATCTGTCGACCGCTGAGGTACAGGATGAACACATCAAAGGGCCTCTGAAGGTAAGCCTATTCGATCGTGTATATATATATATATTTCAAAGAACGTAGCTGTTTTTCCTTTAAACAAAAGGAAAATCTAAAATGGGATTTGAGTGGGAGTAGAAGTGTATGAAAAATGGATTGCATATACAGCATCGGCTGGACGTGTGAACACATAGAAAATCGCTTGTGTTTCGCACCATCTAATGCAGCAGAAAAGGTTGTATTGAGCGAATGGCAATTTGTCAAGTAGAACCTTTCTGCCCTGTATCTACTCTGGTGAATGACGTGTGTACCGATCGCCAGTGTTTTTAATTACCCTCCTTAAGAGTTATCTCGTGAACCCGCTGCAGTAGCATTCAGAGCTAGCCCATCTCTGGTTACGTGACGGTGAACCACAGGCTCACTGCTGGTCCTCTGCTGTTCCTCCAGGTGGGGGCCGTTGTGGAAGTGAAGAACCAGGAGGGGGTCTACCAAGAGGCTACCATCAATAAGCTGACCGATGCCAGTATATACACTGTTGGTGAGTACGGCATGCACACGCACACAGTCCTTAACTGCACACACACACACACACACACACACACACACACACACACACACACACACACACACAACACACACACACACACACACAACACACACACACACACAGTCCTTAACTGCATGGACACACGCAGTTCTTAACTGCAGACACACACACACACACACACACACACACACACACACACACACACACACACACACACACACACAGTCCTTAACTGCATGGACACACGCAGTTCTTAACTGCAGACACACACACACACACACACACTCTCACACTCTCACACACACTCTCACACACACTCTCACACAGTTCTTAACCACTGCTCATCTTTTGTAAGGTGATTTTGTTTTTGGCATCCAGCTAAAATGCTTACCTGGTAAGGTTACTCCCAAGATTCTCCCCCCCCCCCCCCCTTACTTTCCACTGTTCTGCTTTTTTGAGGGGCGGGGGGCGTCCTTGAAATGCTTACCCAGCTCTAAGGTCACATGCTGTTGTGCAGGCTCTTCCCCAGTCTGGGGGGAAGCTGCCAAAAATGTGTTATCATCCGTCTCATCGTTAAAACCAGAAGTCTGTGTTCCAGAGGAGGAAGAATGAGTGTGGCCTAAACTTGTGTGTGTGTGTGTGTGTGTGTGTGTGTGTGTGTGTGTGTGTGTGTGTGTGTGTGTGTGTGTGTGTGTGTGTGTGTGTGTGTGTGTGTGTGTGTGTGTGTGTGTGTGTGTGTGTGTGTGTGTGTGTTTGCACGGACTCCTGGCCTACATACAACAACGCGGCTTACAATTGCTCTCCCTCATCTCTGCAGTGTTTGACGACGGTGACGAGAAGACCCTGCGGCGGTCCTCTCTGTGCCTGAAAGGAGCACGGCACTTTGCAGAGAGCGAGGCGAGTCCCTCTCACGTCTTCGTCCTACACACACCCACAACTTAGTTTAAGGAGGGAATTATCCTTCGTCCCCACTGAAACATTGTGCACACTTTTGTCCCTTGAAGCAATCCACTGTTTACTTTAAAAGACTGTAAACGAAGGATCCCATTTTGGGGTTTTTGCGGTTAAACTGCAAGTGATATTTAAAGGTATTTCAGATATCGGTGTAAACTTGGTGTAAACAAACTGTTTTGGGGGGGGGGGTTAGTCAAGACAATATAGTTTAGTACCCTTTATCACAATTACAATCCCGCTGTTGCTTCCACGGTTTATGTCGAAATGGGTTTGGACAGCACACAGCCCCACGCTAAGCCCTTTGGACAGGCAGGGATAAACTCCCTCCAAACCCCCCTAGCAGGAGTTCCTTCTGCTAGGTTGGCTCGCCGGGCAATACAAATGAATAGCCAATTGAGACTTGTCAGAGCACAGCAACAAAGCCCCTATAAAAAGCAATCAACGTCAGGCCGGGTTAAGGCGTCCGCCCTGATAACATCCAGCACGGCACACTTCTTTAATTACCCCATCGTGCGATATATCGGGTTCCTCCCCCTCCTCCTGTTTGCTTCAATTTGATCCCGCAAGCGCTTGCTGTCCCTTTTAACGGTGTTCCGTTAACGGTCTCATGCTACTGTGCGCTAACTCTCCCTTTAACGGTCTTCTCGCTTCCCCCCCCCCCCCCCCGCAGACCCTGGACCGGTTGCCACTCACCAACCCTGAGCACTTCGGCACGCCCGTCATCGGCAAGAAGGGCAACCGCGGCCGACGCTCCAACCCTGTGTAAGTGTCCTCCCTCCCTTTCCGTAGCGCTCCCGGTGGTGGCTGATGGGAGTTGTAGTGTCGTGGGTCATGTCTGTTTTAACTGAGTAGAGGGAAAACCGAAATCTCCTCGGGTCACTTCTTCTCTTCTCTTCCTTTCTTTTTTTCTCTCCCGACCTCTTTCAGCTCACTCTCCCTCGCTCCCTCTATCATATACATGCATAATGTCTGTCTGTCTGTCTGTCTGTCTGTCTGTCTGTCTGTCTGTCTGTCTGTCTGTCTGTCTGTCTGTCTGTCTGTCTGTCTGTCTGTCTGTCTGTCTGTCTGTCTGTCTGTCTGTCTGTCTGTCTGTCTGTCTGTCTGTCTGTCTGTCTGTCTGTCTCTCTCTCTCTGTCTCTCTCTGTCTCTCTCTCTCGGTCGTCTGCGTTACGATCGGCCACCGAAGCCACATAGAAGATTAAGTTTACGCTCACTTCCTCCCGCTCCCTAATCGGGCGCCGGAGCCAGAATGGAAGCCTTGCCTGTGGAGCGTGGCCGTGGCACATGCCTGGGGGCCTGGGGCTTGAGTTTTCGATTTTCCTCCCATAACTTCCATTCCGATGGTTGTTTCTGATAGTTGTGTTTTTTGTGGAGGATAACCGAGGCTCCTCGGTATAAAGAAGAGTCCTCTGTGGTACAGAATCTGGTTTGCCAGCGTCACCCCCTCCCCCTCCCGAATGGCTCAAAGAGAAATATCAATATGACGCTCAGAGTCCCCATGGTTGGTGTACGTTTGACTTGGAGCCGCACCAGATGTGTATTAGCCTCCCGACTCCCTGCCTTAGAGGACCTGGCCCACTTTAGTTTCACTCGACCAAGCCCAGTGTTGTTTGTTTGGTTTGGTAGTCCTCCTATCCTTTGCCTTACTTAGGGATTTATTCCTTACTTTATTACTGTTACTGCTTATCTTAGTGTTTTGGTTGAACTCGTGGCGTTGATAATTTAAGAGTGTGGATATTAATGTTGTATACTTTATTTGATTGGTTGTTTGCTCCGATTGTTACGCGTGTGATTCAAAGATCTCTGCTCTTGTTGCTCTGTTAACGGGTGTGGTGGTGGTTGTAGAAACAGCTTGGCTGATTTACTGATTTAGATTGCCTCCAGGCTTTGTATAAGATGTGAACTGTGCTTGCAGCCGGCCCGGCGAAGCATAAATAGAGGGCTCTCACTCCAGCTCTCAGGCCCCTTGCTCCACTCTGTCTTTCTCTCCTGTCTTGTCTGTCTCTGTCTCTGTCTCGTCTGTCTGTCTGTCTGTCTGTCTGTCTGTCTGTCTGTCTGTCTGTCTGTCTGTCTGTCTGTCTGTCTGTCTGTCTGTCTGTCTGTCTGTCTGTCTGTCTGTCTGTCTGTCTGTCTACCAGGCTTTGAGGGACACAGAGTCAGGGAGAGTGAAACCCTATCTCAAATCTGTTTAATAGTATTAGATTTTCATGTTTTTCTACCTTTTAGTGCTAAGTTTGAGATGCCTGTGTCTGATCCAGACCCTGCTCTGAGGACAGGGTGTGAATTCCATTGATGTTTAATTGAGTTGGAGACTAGCGAGCGCAACAGTCGACTGCGGCAGAAGTCTGGCTGAGATATGTTTTGAGTGTAAAGTCAAAACATGTTGGCACAGTAGTCAATCATTACAGATTTGTATCGTTTGACAAACAGATTAAAGCAGATTAAAGCAATCTTTCCAGTAAGAAGAACACGCACTAATCATATAGGTAAACGAACTACAGAATCAGACGACACAAGGAATACTGAACACTTTGGAGCAAAGTGTTAGTTTCATTTGTTTTTCTTCTGAAAAAAGAGAGAAATTACGCTAGCATCTGAGTCCGATGGAGCAATCCACGGGTAGGAAACATGGCAGAACTAAAGCTCGGCTCCCTGGTGACTGCCTATTGAAGCGCCTGGTTAAAGTACAGCCTGCCTGTCTGGTGGCCACATCAGAGGCAGGGCAGTGTGAAAGGTGCTGTCAGACCTGAGAGGTAGGATTCGGCTAAAGCACTAGATGGGGTGTGCACGGGGAAACACGTGTAACCGGTTAGTAAATCATAACCGTCTAGGAAAAATCAGTAAACGAAAACCGTAAAAAAAATAAAATAAAAATCACCACGCCATTGTTTCAATGGGAATAGCGACGGTCCATACTTTCAACATAAAGTTTACATATTTATAATTCGAAATTCGTCCCAGCCTTTATACCACAGATACTCTAGGGTCTATAGCATATAACCGCGTTTTCTGATTACAGCTAATGTAACAGTAAGCTGGCAACATCCTAAATAACACCGTAACTGCAAATTGACCACACAGAGATAACCATGGCAACCGGTCAAACAAATGTTCTTTTTGCGATCATTCTGCTCGCGATTCCGCCGTGTTGATAAACAAATAATCCCCCTATAGAGCGACTGCGGTCCACTTTAAAAAAAAAATCAAAAAAATCATTATTTAATAATAAAAACAGTTGACCGTGTGCACGAAAAAAAGGGGGTTGTGTAACCGTTTACAATTTTTTGTAACCGTTCACACCCCCAGTGTGTATAAAGAAGGAGCTTGCGGTCTGATCTCAAATATAAGCCAGGCAGACTTTCCATTTCATCTTCCACTACGAAGGTTGTTTTTGCTAGATTAGCCCCCTTGCTCCTTGTGTGATGAGGCAACATACCCCTCGGACATGGCTTGTAGAATGTTTCCACGTAAGCAGGCTGGAACTGCATCAACAAGCAGCTGCCAGCAGTGTTGTGACAGCCGAATCAATAGGCTGGTTTGGATTGAATCATGCACGACACACAGGCAGCACTTCTCCGGCAGGGGTTAACCAACAACAGCAGTTCTTGGTGTTGACGCGCACCGAGTTGGTGGGGTTGAACAGGGGCCTAGTCATGCCCGGCCCAGCTTCACCTCACGGCACCCGACTGTATGTTATTCCACATATCGTCCCGTTGACCTTTTTTGGCTTCCTTCCTGCAGTCAAGAAGAACAGTCGTCCTCTTCGTCCAGCGAGGAGGAGGAGAACGAACAGCAGCAGAATGAAGAGCTGTTTGGAAAAGTGGTGTGTGTGGAGGGAGCCACCGCTGGTGACAAGAAGAAGACCACGTGGTACCCAGCACTGGTGAGATCTCGCTCTCGCTCTCCCTCTCCCTGTGTCTTTCGCTCCGTTACTCTCCCCTTCCCCTCCTTCCTCTCCCACGCCTGCAAGAAAGCCACACTGGTCCAGAAGTCCATCTCACTCTAGACTGGACTCTACACACACACATACACGCCACATATATCAAATAAAGCATTCTCTGACTACGGTGGCCTTTGAACCTGACTACTGCTGTGCCGGCGTCAGATAATTGATCATTTGCAGGGAGGAGATATACGCAGATACCTGCTTGCACATAGGCATGAGCAACTTGGCTGCTCCAAAGTATTGGTAGTGTGAACTGTGGAAGCACTGAGGATTTATGCCAACAAGAAATCAGTCCGTCGCTGTCCTTCATCTGTCACCTCCCCCCCCTCGCATTCCTGGGCTCTATGGCGCACACAAGCGAAGAAGTGCCCGCCATTGTTTGTTCACAGGACGACACATGTAGCGCAGGAGATTGGGTAAGAGGTGGGGAGGCCGCTGTCCCTTTAACTCTCCCTGTGGATTCAGCAGGAACCCGCCTCCACCCGTCTCGGACGTTCCATCGCTGCCCACTGTAGTCAGTGCTGCCTCCTGGTGGCAGCCCGGCGTAACTGTATCGACGTGGAGAAGTCGTGTCTTATTTTGTTTACATCATCGCCAGCTGTGGGGCAATCAGGCCGAGGGAATGTGGAGGAGATTTGAATATGCCAGAGATGATAGAGAAATAGAGAGAGGACAGTGCTAGCAGAAGAGTTTATGCAGGCGATCCAGGGGAGAGAAACGGTTGTCTGCAGGAATTCAGCCCTCGATATCGGCGGGGAGGGAGGTGGGGCGGGTGGACTCCCCCTTGTTCGCACGCACACGCGCACTCTTTACCTCAATCTGCAGACTGCATAGTATGCAAGACATCAGTGTGACATTTGAGTTGTATCGCCCTTGGGCATTATCGTACTTTGAGTGCTCCTCAGTCCTGCAGCCACGCATGCACACACACAGAGTATCTAAAATGCAGATCGCTTCTTTGACCATGTTTCTTATCTCCCCCCCTCCTCCCCTAAACACCACAAGGTTATCTCCCCGGACTGCCATGAAGACATGAATGTGAAGAAGGACAACATCTTTGTCCGCTCCTTCAAGGATGGCAAATTGTGAGTCATCCACACCCTTTAGAAGTGCCTTTCATTGGTGTGTGTGTGTGTGTGTGTGTGTGTGTGTGTGTGTGCCTGTGTGTGTGAAAAGGACTGCAGCAATTGCCGTTGTATCCCATGGTTTGCGTGTTTGCAATGTGTGCGTCATTGAGCCGTTGTTCAACACTTGTACAGCCCTTAAACGAGGGTACACTGTTGTTGTATTTGCCGTCATTCTGCCTCGACCTGTTAAATCAATATGTTGCTCCGCAAAGTGCGGTGTGTGTGTGTGTGTGTGTGTAGCTCTGTGATCGGGTGAACCCTGAAGGAGTTTTCTGGGAGGAGACGTGGTCCAGCCGTAAAGCACTCTGAGCAGTCTGCCCCGCGTCTCGCCCCCGCTGGTGGTGTGTGTGAGAGAGGAGGGCTCCCTGCGTCCATCTGTCACTGAGCGGAAGGGGTTAACTGGCCTCTGGCCCTCTATTAGCTCTCAGTGAGACGTCACCTGGAGGTCAGCGTTGCAGAGGCTCCGGCATGGAGAGGAGTAATGGGGGTTCCCACGGTGCACCGACTCACTCCTGGTTTATGAACTGAAGTCCACCAGCGCGGCCAATCACGGACCACATGTGTGCACACGCGGATAGGACGGGAAACGAAAACCACGGCCTGGCGGCAATACGTGGCTTCCTGCTCTCAGGGGCCCCGCCCGAAGTCCACTGCGGTTTGTTTATGTTTGGACTTGGCTGGATGTACCCATGCAGTGCATCGGCATGGAAACCACTGGCCTATCCGAGGGCCCGGAGGCTGTCTGAACACGGGTGTTATTAGTCCCGGCTGAGAGCCGGCAGGGAAGGGGCCAGACGGGAGTGATAAGGCAGAGGAAGATAATTTGACACGATGGAAACTGCAGCCCTCATTCAGTGTGTGTGTGTGGGGGGAGGAGAGAGAGTATTGAGATGCAGGGTTGTATGTCATATTTTAAACCTTTTACTTTTCGAAATGGCTCTGGCGTCCTCTGGACTGAGATAAGAGGATTGATTTATTTATTTATTTCCTACTCTTATTTTTATCCTGTGGGTAGAAAGAGAGAGCCTGGCCAAATAAAGCCTTGCCCTTTGACTTTGTCTTCCTGTCCACTGCGGCATTTCATTTTTTTCTTTAACTTCTCAAGGTTCTTAAAATGGCGCTGCATGGATTAATTTGAATTAGGAGTTGTTCTCCACCTCTATGTTCAGGATGATCCTATTTGTGGTCCGGTCGCACACTGAGAGTGGAAGACGCATTCGTGGTTGAAGGAGGCCTAGAGGTGATCAAGGCAGGGCAAACTGGCTTTTTTAAAGGAGCTCAAGTTCCATTGAAACACAGATGTTTTTACTTGCCCTGTTAAGTGTTTGTGGCACTTGTGTGACCACTTTGGGACGTTTGAAGTTGCTTGAGTGACTTAATCGACTTGCGCTGCTTTGCTTAAAGTGTTGTTATGACGGCGACAACAGTAAACATCCAAAGTCGTTTGGCAGATATAAACACACTTGAAGTATAGGATGAGGAATAGGGTTCTGGATCAATTTGGTTTATAGTGTTGTTGATCTCACACTTGGATTGAATTTACTATTGGGAGACTTGGTGTTCGTTTTGTAGCTTCAGCAACAGATTAGTCCCTCCTTGAATACCATCTGACATGAGGCTGTTCCCTGCTTCATCTTTAAACCTTAAATATTAATAAGTGAAAGTACTATTTGGGGATTTCTCAGAACTGGAAACAGTGCCTTCATTTATTGCATTTTACCAAACCTGATCCTCCACCAATTGATACAGATCATTATTTGATTTAGATTTAAGGAGCACATTAATCCAAAGCGTGGCGTTCTGACAGCCCTACAGGCTCCTCTGCTTTGCACAATTTATTGACAATTTTCTGTGGCAGGCAGAGTTTACAGTCCAGGAGTAAATTCTGTCTTTTTCTTTTCCCCACACCCCGACTACACTTCATCATCTTTTTTCACAAGCGTACTTTATCTCAGTGAGTGATGGCTCCTTTTAAAACACTTGGGGTTCAGACGCTGTGATTCCTTTGAGCAGAAGTCCGTTACATAAGCCCTTTCCTGAGCCGTGGTGCTGTGTGATTGCTCCCACTTGTTAGCTGTTGTGATTGCGGTTGATCCTGCCGGCAGCTTCCTGTCGGAGACAATGGAGCCCGGCAGACATTTGTTGGGAAGGCAGGTTTCATCCTGCAGGGCTGATCTACTTTACAAGCAGCGAGCAAAATCATTTTCCTGGTCGTCGTAGAAGTCTGTTAACGTCGTTTAGATTATATTTGAAATATTTTAAATTTATTTGTCTCGACTGCGCCCTGTGAATTTCCACTAATCTTCAACTATGTGCTTGTGGAGTAAAGATAGAATGTCTTACTTCCTTATTTGTGGGTCATGTATTGCTATGGAGCCCACAGCAGATATAAAATGGTACAAATCCGACGATTGCCACAGTCCATTTCTGCTCTGATACAGAAAACACCAGCCGTTGGTTTCAACCGCTACTGCCCCTGTAGTCAATTGTCTTAACACTTAACCACGATTATCTGGAGCAAGCCAAGTGATTATATGAACCAGTGTAAACACAGTCCTTATAGACATGTGCACACTGTACTTAGACACTACAATTTTAGTTGGAATAACTATACCTTCCAAATCTGAAGGAAACTTAGATCTGTTTTTCTGTTCAACGGATATTATTATCAACCACATTATGTGAAACTGAAACTTGAACATAATGATTTGCTGATGTGGTGGGATGATGATAATTGTTTTCGGGGCTGATTGTGACGCGTTAGTGATCAGCAGGGCTGGAAATAGAATAGTTGGCTGAAACTGGAGATACTTTGGAAACACATGAGGACTCGAGCAAATCCGTGTTGGTTTGTTAATGATATTTATCGCCCTACTCTGGAGGATTGACAAAGAGGTTTGTGGCTTATTTCATCTAGCAATGACATTAAATAGGTAGAGACGGGCAAAAGCACAGCCTGTAAGATCTTGCTTTTTACAAGCTTAGCTGTAAGACGAAGCTCCCGTGGGCCAAATATATAGCCTTGTTGATTAGTTGCAGCACAACATTACTGTCTGATGTGTGAAATATTATGATGAGTCTTCTACTGGGCTGGGGATTTTCTAAACGGCTTTTTAAAAAAAGAATGAAAACAAAGCCGATTCCAGCAGCAGAGAATGGAAAGAGGAATGTGTTTTGCGTATTAACTTGGGCCACGCAGCACTCCGCCACTGTTATAATTGCAAGATGTTAATCCTGGTCATTAGTGGTGACTGTTTGCTTAAGACCAGGGATGTCCCTCTCCGTGGCACTTGAAACCACGCACCGCGGCCCCTCAGAGATGACGCTCATGATACTGTCAGACTAGGACCTGCGGTGGGTCTCGTTCTGGAGACACCTCGAGGGGGGGAGAACCTAATGAACGCTGTGACAGCTGTCTGATTGCTGGGAATGTTAGCCGGGGATGAAAGGGGGGGGGGGGGGGGTGAATGGTTTCTCCCTATGGCTAGTATTCCTGCTAGTCATCGCAAGAAGAAGTCATCTGCCTTTGAGACGTCTAAACGCATTTCTTCTTTTTGCGATCATCCCCGTCACCAAACCTCCTCCTCATTGCTGGTTGCCACACACCGCTGCTGTGGCCTAGAGACAGATGGGGGGGGGGGGGGGGGAATTTGTTGTTCTCTCTGGGTTCGGAGGGAGCGTGATGAGGAAGCGGTGGAGCCATCTGGTCTGGAGGGGGCTCGCCGGCCGGACCCGTGTGTAGAGGCCGGGCAGCACAAGCTGTTACCCGCCTCTTTCTTTGAACAAGTCCTTTCATGGAGCTCACAGTTTGGTATCACAAAGAAAGCCATATTGTGTGTGTGGTCAGAATACGCAGACGTGACGCGGCGTGCTACAGGCATGATGATGGTGGTGGATTCAGTTTAATTCAGATGTTCGTACCGAATGATGCCGATATCTAGAGTCAGGTCCAGGATGTAACAAATGCAGGCCTGAGGATCGACAGGCCCCTTTTATTAAGCAATCTTGTTCACATTGTGTGTGTGTGTGTGTGTGTGTGTGTGTGTGTGTGTGTGTGTGTGTGTGTGTGTGTGTGTGTGTGTGTGTGTGTGTGTGTGTGTGTGTGTGTGTGTGTGTGTGTGTGTGTGTGTGTAAGAGAGTGTAGTCTGTGTGCGTGCGCTTGTGTGATTATTCTGTTCATCTGGAAGCAGCCTTGGTTACCTCAAGGTCTACTTGGTTACATCTATGTGAGCGTGTGCACTCGTATAATTCTTCTTTGTGTGTGTGTGTGTGTGTGTTGCAGTTGCATGGTGTTACGGAAGGACGTGCGGGAGATGAACTGTGACTCTCCCCCGAAGGCTGACGCGGGGCTCAAACCAGGTGAGTGTTCTCCTGGCACTGTGCTCGTGTGTACCCCGGTTCCCTTTGACAACGGTTCTCATGTTGGCCTCATTCCAGGAGAAAATGAGCTCCCTAAACCAATTACAAGGAAACAAGTCCTCCGTAAAAACAGACTCAGTGGCTCCATGTGTTTCAATTGTCTGCATTTGAATCCAATGTTTGTGAACGAGAACCGTAGGGCCCGGAATGTTCCCTGGAATGACCTGGGGGATTGTGGGTAAAATCGAAATGAAAACGCCCGTAGAAACAACTTTTTTGTGTCAGCCAGTAATACCCATGTAACGCCCAAATGAATGGAAGCTTTTAATGTTTTTCAATGTCTTTATTGATATTACATTACCTACATTAAGTACACATTGAGTCAATAAATGAACACAACGCTCTATAATTCTCCTTTTTTAATATATATCAAAGCAGCAGAATGTCCTGCAATGCCAATGATTTAAACATTTTATATTCACTGTCAACTGTCAAGGTATTAAACATCGACATTTGGATATTTCAAATAAAAATGTTATTTTATTTTATTTAATTAGCTTAAATTAAATGAGTATTCCTATGCAACAAACGAGGGTAAAATATTTGACCAGTAACAAAAAAAACTCATTTTAAATTGTGTTTCCCTGCCTCAGCTTATAATGGTAGTCTATGAAGAAACCTATTGATCGCCCCCTGCTGGTGTATATTGTTTTTGAAAACTTATTTAAGTTATTCATTCATCGTGCATGCTTTGTGACCCTTCCTTGTATCTTCGTTGCTGATCAATGGCCATTACTATCTAGAGACATCGGTGATAGAAAACTAACATTAGCAAGACGACAAGACATTAAGCATTAAGCTTACATTATGCGATCCAACAGGTTGTGCGACCTGTTAAACGTCAGTGAAATGTTTATCATGGGCGGAAACCTTCCTCTAATGGATTTGTACAGCACACATTTACATATGAATACAACTTGGATTCACCATCCATTGAGAAAGACTGCTGGCAGCTGCATAAGGTCAACCTGTCTCAAACAACAGTGGTTTGTTGTAGCTGTTCCTAAGAGGTCATTACGTAGTCTAATTGAGATCGTCAAACCTCAGCTATATGGATAGCTTAATGCTTTTACATCAGCATTCTACTCTGAAGTGTCCTTGGTCTCAGGCCTGACCCCTATCAACGCTTCTGCTAAATGACTTGATAGTACAGAAACATGGAGGCTGTTCATGCAGCAAAACCATCCCTTTCAGCAGGCTTTTGGTACTTTTAATATCAAATTTAACATGGTAGCCATGCATACATTATGTAAGGATGTCCCTGTAACCCCGTATGTAATAAATGTATATTATTATTTATAATGCCTTTAGAAATGGGGTTGGATTGGTTGGCCAATTGTCAGGGGAAGCAGTGCCTCAAGGCGTCTTTCATTTGCAATTAAAACATTTTGTTTTTCTCCAAGTGAACACTTCTCTAGATAGTCGCTTAACTTTTCCACAGAGGGACTACAAAGTTTTGCCCTTTTTGTTTTCTTAAAAGTTTTTAGATATTTTTACACCTGGGCACCTTTGCATCTACAGTCCTACCACCCGTCTAGTGTTCTTCATCAACGTTAATCTCGTGTTAATAATATCACGTTTTCTGTGGCTGGGTTAAATCTTATTTCATGCATGTTTAAACAAAATAATTATGGATTGATTGAATCAGTTTATTCAGAGTGCTGATGTAATTATCCGTTTTATTCTTCATCTAAGAACACAAGCCATGCCATGGGTCATAACACGGGTCAACTATCAAACAAAGACACCGGGACTAGCCTATTGGCGACAGCCCCACACACTATACCCCACCCACCCGCGGTGTTTAAGTGCCCAAGAAGCCGGTGGCTTTAACTCGGGAGGAGAAAGAAAACCAAACAAAAGAAACAGGGCAACGAATCCCACACTTGTTGTGGTTACATCAGCGCTGTTGCCAGGCTACCCGTCCCTGGCAGCCATTGTGCTGAAGCAACGCTTCCTCCCGAGGACCTGAGTGAGACCGCTCGGTGTGTGTGTGTGTGTGGTGTGTGCCTCCGCAGCGCTGGACGCCGCGCTGGAGTTCCAGAGGCGGCAGGTGGTGCCCAGCTCCTGGCGGACGGAGGTGAAGGAGGAGAGCTCCAGCAGCGAAGAGGAGGAGGACGAGGAGGAGGAGGAGGAGCAGGAGGAGGACGCCAGCAGTGAGGAGGAGGAGGTTCGTTCATCAGACCCTACAGCCGCCCCCTCCCCGGCAGTCTACAGTGTGTTTGTTTTTATTTGACTTTGTGTTCCTGTGTGCAGGAGGAAGTAGAGCCCTTCCCTGGGGAGAGGGAGAACTTCCTGCAGCAGCTCTACAAGTTCATGGAGGACCGAGGTGAGGGCAGACAGGCCAGCACTGATGGGTCACTGAGGCGCGGCGCGTACGAGTACTCTAGTACTGTTACGGCTGTTCCTAGCGGAGTAACGTGTATCGTGACCGCCTCCTTTTTTGGAAAGTATAGGAGCACAGGAATTTATAGCAGCACAATTTTATCGTGAAAGGGGATTCTGAAACGTGAAATTGGCATTATGGGGAGACAATGTTGTGTTTAGACCTCGTTTTTCATGCTATGGCAAAACAAAGATAGATTGGCCTCGGTTATGGTATACTCAAGTTTATTCAGGATTTACAGATCTTTCGCTCTCTCGGCATCACAAAATGGCCAACAAAAAAATCGCATGATGCATTGTGACGTGCGAGCCCTATAGTTTATATATACATGGAGGCAGCACTGTAGTGTCATCTAAACCCTGCTTATGGCTTTACCCACCTCAGGAACTCCCATCAACAAGAGGCCTGTCCTGGGGTACAGAAACCTGAACCTCTTCAAGCTCTACCGGCTGGTGCACAAACTGGGCGGCTTCGACAGCGTGAGTCCCCCTTCTCCCAGTCCTCCACATCTGTTCAGCTTTCCCCGTTTCTCCCTGCCAACCCCTTTTGCTATTAATGCTGATTCAGAGTGTATTAAGCCTGCCCCCTTTCTCCCTCCTCCTGTCTGTACAGATTGAGAGCGGCTCGGTCTGGAAGCAGGTCTATCAGGATCTGGGGATCCCTGTGCTGAATTCAGCCGCAGGCTACAACGTCAAATGCGCCTACCGCAAGTAAGTATTGGCCGAGCAGCATCCACTTTCTTTATTGACACCACCAGATAATCTGTTGGCGTACACGCTGCACGCTGTCACATAAGCCCTTGTCGGTGTCTTTCGCTCTCTCTTTCTGTCTCGCTCTGTCTCGCTCTGTCTCTGTCTGTCTCTCGGTGTATCTGTCTGGCTCTCGCTCGTACGTATCGACTTTCTTTATGAACACCACCCACAGCAGATAGTCTGTTGGCGTACACCTGCACAATGTCACACAAAGCGAAAGCCATGAGTGAAGTACTGAGTGGTGTCCTTAGAGATTGGTAGACACACGCCACACGTGCTCCTGTGCAGATACCTGAACGGGTTCGAGGAGTACTGCACCTCCACCGCTATCACCTTCCGCATGGACCTGCCCCTGAAGCAGCCCAAGGCGGAGGGCAAGACGGAGGCGGAGGTGGGGCCCGCCGCCCCCGCCGCGGCCTCCAGCCCCGTGAAGGAGCCCACGCCCGAACAGGAGTCCAGGGGCCCGCAGCCCGCACCCTGCAAGGTAAGGCTTAAATGTTATCCAAAACTAGGTACCCTGTCGCGGTAGGTCAACCCTTCATCCACCTGCCTCGTCCTCCCCGGGTCTTCCCTGAGAAACGCCTGATCAGAGATGCTCTGTTGTCATTATATTACATTCGCTTCCCCATCCACTCGTGCGTGTGTCGCAGTGTCCCTGAGCAAGGCGCCTCGCCCTAACCTAACCTGACGAGCTGGCTGTCGCCTTGCATGGCTGACAGCGCCGTCGTTTGTTGTGTGAATGGGTGAAAGTTAGGCAATACAGTATTGTAAAGCGCTTTGAGTGGCCACAATGGTAAATGCAGTCCATTTACCATTTAAGGAACGCCACTGTACTGCTACTCAGTGTTTGTGTCTCAGAGAGATGCATTGTGGGAGGTGCAATACACACGTGACAAGAACCCCTGGTTCCGCAGGAGGAGAAGTCTGAATCGGGCCGGTACAAAACGGAACCGGAATTGACGAAGACGGAGCGGAAGTCCCTGGGGAACTCCACCTTGGACACCAACGACGCTGCGGGCCACGACGACGACGGTGACGACAATGAAGACGAAGAGGAGGAAGAGTCACGTCTGGGAGACGCGGAGGAGGGCCCGTCGGGGGCGCGGTCGGAGGGGGAGGCCAGCGTGAAGCTGGAGCCCGCGGAGCAGCAGGGACACAAGGAGAATACTGGGTAGGTGGTCCCGAATGCCGCTGTTCCTCTTACCACAGGTGGAGGTAATGTGATCTAGAGCTGCCGGAAAATACGCGCACACACACGCGCACACACACACAGACACAGACACACACGCATAGAAACACACACACACACATGCAACACACACACACACACACACACACACACACACACACACACAGACACAGACACAGACACACACGCATAGAAACACACACACACACATGCAACACACACACACACACACACACACACTATAGACTCCTCTATGATGCAGGGTATTCATAGAGACCATTAAGACCTCTGACCCGATGTGAGGCAATCAATTTGTGGTAGTAAACCCATCCCAGAGGGGCTCTTAAGTCATCGGGGAGGTCTTCCTTAGATCCACGAGGGTTCACACATTAATGGCATTCCCAATGTGTTTGTTGTCTCAAACACAAAGTAATGTGCAATTCGGTTCTCAATTAGCTGTTGCTCCAGTTTGAACTGATAACCAATTGTCAATGATAGTTAAAAAAGTTACGATAAAAAATAAATTACTTTTTACTGGATCATCGCTGGAATACTACTTTTATTGATTTTTTCCGATAATTCTGTTCGGTCACCTTTTACATTTCGTCTCACTGCATACCATTGTTTAAATCCTAATGGTATTTAAATAAGTCTTATTGTTTACACGCACCCTAGACTCAAACACACATCCAATGAGATCAGGCTTTGGGTCATACAGCCTGCATCACAGACACATCCCTGGAAGCTGAGGAGCTCTTAGGTTGACCTTTTGCCCCCGCTGCTTTGCCACCCACTCTCAACAAAGAGCCAGGATCACCCTTCCTCTGCCTGAGCTGCCCTGTCCCCTAACACCCCCCCCCCCCCCCCCCCTCAGTGTCCGTACCCTAGTCCCTAACAGCTCGGTACGCTTCAGGACGCTGCAGCCTGTGGAAAGCTCTGAATCCTCCCGTCGCTACTTCCTCGTGTGGTTTTCCTTCTTAGTAGTCTCTCTCTCTCTCTCTCTCTCTCTCTCTCTCTCTCTCTCTCTCTCTCTCTCTCTCTCTGTCTCTCTCTCTTTCTCTCTCTCTCTCTCTCTGTCTCGCTGTCTCTCTCTCTCTCTCTCTCTCTCTCTCTCTCTCTCTCTCTCTCCTCTCTCTCTCTCTCTCTCTCTCTCTCTCTCTCTCTCTCTCTCTCTCTCTCTCTCTCTCTCTCTCTCTCTCTCTCTCTCTCTCTCTCTGTCCTCTCTCTCTGTCTCTCTGTCTCGCTGTCTCTCTCTCTCTCTCTCTTGCTGTCTCTCTCTCTCTTGCTGTCTTGGTCTGTCTGCCTCCCTCTGTACAGCTCGGATTCTATTGTTTGACATTGGCATCGTTCAGCCCTACACGCGGCCACTGAGACCTGGCCCTGCTCTTGATGGTTTTGGCTCTCTGTAGCACTGCTATGTGAATGTGTTTCTCTCTGTCTCTGAGGCTCTGTCTTTGTCTGTGTCTCGCTCTCTCTCTCTCTGTCTCTCACTCTCTCTCTCTGTCTCTCTCTCTCTTCATGCCTGTCTGGCTCTTGCTTGTATATATATTTTGTGAACATTGATGTGTAGCTGTGTTATGTGTGATGTGTTACTTGGAACATAATCTTTGTCTTGGACGCATCGGGATGAGACTGTCGTATCAAATGTGGCGCTTGGTGCTATTGGAACGCCCTTGCTTTTAGGATGCAGGGCAAGGTTGCTTTTGTTTGTGAATTGACCCTGGCCTTGGGGAGATGATCATATTTCACAACCAGTAGTGCCTCCAGCAGTAGTGTGTGTGTACTACTGTTGGAGGTCTGGAGGAGCCAAGCTGTGTGTAGATAGTAGAGGAGTTTTTGGTATTGGTCTTTAAGGAGCAGCTTTTCATGAATGGATGGCAAGGGATCTGTTGTTCATTCACTAAACAGGCTGAAGTAGCTGGGGGCTGGCAGTGTTTATGTAATTGCAGAAGAGTCTGTTCTTTACTGTACAAAAGGCATGTGGGTGTGCGTGCGCGTGTGTGTTGAAGGCGATGTTAATCACCCTTATGCTGCGTTTCCTTTTCTTTTAAACGCTAGATTTGCCTTTCCAAATGTGGTGATGTTGCATACCCAAGAGACACGCCACGCTGGACGGTTTCCAATTATTAAATGACTGAGATTAATCGACTTTTGATTCATGAGAATAACTGATAAATTCCTCAGGAACATTTACCAACGTTATAGCTTCGATCGGCCAAGTCTTGTGACTGAGTTGGTATTTTCATAGATCTCTTGTCTGCCATGCGCTAGTGTTCACTGGTACAACTCGGGTTCAGCAGAAACAACATGCCGATTGCTCAAGGGACTTGGATCTGTTGCAGTATGACTTTGGCAGAGGGAAGCCGCTCCTTACCACACAGCTCGGCTCTGATCTCGATACCTACTGTGTGCGGTAATGTGCCGGCTCAACACTTCCCCCTAGGTCACGGTGTTAATCATCCCCTGGTAGTGGAGGAGATCCTCTACGCACTTGGAACGCCGCTTATTCAGCAGGGCTTGTCTGACTTGTGGAGACGACAAGGTGGCGCCAGCCCTCTTGTCGGGGCTGGTGCACGCACGGCGCCGAGGCGTCAGGCAGTGCTTGCGCTGCGTTCTACGAGGTTGAGCACCGCGTGCGACTCTGCATTCTCTCCCGCTGAAGGCTTGCTTAACGCCGCTGTGCTTGCCTGCCGAGCTGGGCTGTGCTGTGCTGCTCTGTCCTCTCCGGACCCTGGCACCGAATCCCCCCCCCCCCCCCCCCGTCTGCCTTTCAAATCCAAGCGTGGCCCGTGCTCCCTGGCTTTGATTAACTCTCTACACCCCCTACAATCCCCTCTTCAGCTCCACCTTGTGGCCATGCTGCCTCCCCCCCCCCCCCCCCAAGCGTGTGTGCGTGTGTGAGACGGAGAGTGTTCACTGTGTGTGTGTGTGTGTGTGTGTGTGTGTGTGTGTGTGTGTGTGTGTGTGTGTGTGTGTGTGTGTGTGTGTGTGTGTGTGTGTGTGTGTGTGTGTGTGTGTGTGTGTGTGTGTGTGTGTGTGTGCAGATGTAGCTCTAGACAGCATTTCATATTTCTCACGCACCATATGATTGAATTTGATTTGTTGTTTCGTGTGTCAGGGGAGTGTGCAGCTAGTCTGTTCCGCTAACAAAGTGTTTGTTTACCGGAGCGCTTCCTGTAACGGGGCGCTGAGGGTCGTAGCTCGAGACGCAGAGTAACGATGGCAGGCAGCGTGAGCGGAGGAGCCCTCGAGTGTTTTGAGTCATTCATGTCTAGCTGAGAAGGAAACTGTTAATACTGTATTGTGTTGTCAAGGGGGGGGGGGTGTGGGGGGCTGGTTGTTAGGGGGATTGTTTACAGTTATTGAACAGCAGCTGGAGGAGCAGGTTGAGTTTATCAAGAGAAGGGGGGAGGGCATCTCTGAAGAGTTGACAGCGGAGAAGGAGAAGGAGATGGTAGGAGGAGGAGGAGGAAGGAGGAGGAGGAGGGGGAGGAGGAGGAGGAGCTAGGGGTGGGAGGAGGAGGAGGAGTAGAGGTGGGAGGGGAGAGAGGGGGGGCAGGGGGGTGTGCTGTGGTCTTGGCGTTAGCCTAGCAGGGGCGGGAGAAGTGCTGACCTGTCTTTCTTGCAGGGATGTCAGCAGTCAGGAGGAGGGGGAGGAGGAAGGGGAGGAGTTTGAGTGTTACCCCCCGGGGATCAAGGTGCAGGTGAGGTATGGGCGAGGCCGCAATCTGAAGACGTACGAGGCCACTGTGAAAGAGGCAGACGTGGAGGGGGGAGAGGTGCTCTACCTGGTGCACTACTGTGGCTGGAACATCAGGTAAGACAGCACACAGGGAGAATCGCCTTAACGTCTGTATTCACCCTATTAGACAACCCCCCCCCCCCCACCCCACCCCACCCAAACAAGTGTTTTAACGCTGCAGTCATCGCCTCTTTGTGGGTATCCCCCCCCATAGCTCGGTTACAGTTACACCCCCTCCCTCACTGATACTAGCACCCTGTGCCCCACGTCAGCGATCTGATCCGGGGCAACGCAGAGCCACCTAGTGGCGGAAAAAAAGGATATAGTGTTCCTCCACTTTAGCTCATTCGGTTTTATGCTGGCTGAGACCCCTGCTGTCTGTCTCCCACTTGAGCCCTCGAGTCTTCACTTTAGAGTATGCACACAGTGTGTGATACATTTGTTAATGAAACACGTACAGTCGGTCTCACAGACCATGCCAAGGGTCGCCACACTCACCTCTGCCTCGCAACAGCCTCCCCCTCCCGCCCCCGCCCCCCCCCCCCCCCACAATTAAGACGAGCGCTAGGGAACCAAAGACACGGGGGTTTAGCTTCTCCTGCTTCCTAGCCAGACTAGCGTTAACTTTGTTTTCTGTGTGTGTGTCTGTCTGTCTGTGTCTGTGTGTGTGCCACAGCCTTAATATTGAAGCGTCTCCCACTAGCACTCTCCTACAGCTCAGAGGGACAGAGGGATGTACTCTGCATTGTGTCTGTTGTGTGTGTGTGTGTGTGTGTGTGTGTGTGTGTGTGTGCGCGTGCGAGTGTGTGTGTGTGTGCAGTCAGTGACACGCCCGTCCCCTTCACATGACAAAGGTGGCACTCTCGGTCGTAGGCGGGGCCTTCTCTTGGACTGTGTGTGGTTGTTGGTTCCTCATAATTCTCTGTGTTTTCCTTTCGGTCATCGTAAAGGCTTGCTTTTTCTCTGCCCCGGCGCCCGAGGCCTTCGCTGCTGCCGGTGATCACTGAGGTCACGGCAGCCGGGCGGAGTCCGACGTGGGGAGGTGGCTGCGCTGCTCTGTGTTGGCACCGTGCGGTGGCTGCTTCTGTGGTTGTCTTTTGGTTTTTGTTCTGGGGTTTGTTTTTTTTTCGTATCAAGATGGTGACGTGTTTTTTTTCTTTCTTTTCTTCCTTTTTTTTTTTCTTTTCCATTTAGATATGATGAGTGGGTAAAAGCAGACAAGATTATCCGGCCTGCCAATAAGAATGTACCAAAAATCAAACATCGCAAAAAAATAAAGGTATGCGTCTGTCTTTGTGTCTTTATCTTTGTGTGTCTGTGTGTGTGTGTCTGTCTGTCTTTCTGTGGATGTGTCTGTCTGTCTGTCGTCCTTATGTCTGTCTTTCTGGTTGTGTGTGTGTCTGTCTGTCCGCCTGTGGGTCTGTCTGTCCGTTCCTTCCGTCTGTGTGTCTGTGCGTACTCTGACACCAGCATGTCATTGACCGGTGCTATCCCCTACAGAACAAATCGGATGTGGACCACAACCGACTGGAGAGGCTCCGGGAGAGAGAGGACCTGGGGCCCCTCCCCAAACAACAACCGCATCCCCCCCTCGCCTCGGTCCGGCTCCGGCCCCGACGCCTTTTACAAGATGGATGACGGTGAGTGCAACGGGACTCCGGTCCAGACTCCGGTCAGGGCTTTAGAAAAGGACCTCCATCCTCTATGGCCTGCGAGGCCGCGGCGTCCTTGAGTCTGCCGTTCCCGTGCGCACTTGTAGCAGATTATCCGAACGTTGCCTCACAATTCAAGCGTTAAGCCTACGTGTACTTGTCTTGTAATTTCGTGCAGCTTCAAACTGTTTAATTCAATTCGATTTTGTTTGCATAGCCCTTTATCACAGTCAGCCCCAAAGGGCTTAGCAAGCATTAGTTGATCACTAAAAAGGTTGTCTTCCATTGTGACCCCTCGTTTCATCCCTTATGTCTCCAATCAGCCTCCGAGCGGTCGACAGACGACAGCGAGCGAGAGGACGAGGAGGGAGACGAGGGGAACGAAGACGACCGGCCGGGCTACCGCCGGGGCCAGCGGAGAGGCCCGCTGGACCCCCACAAGCCGTCGGAGCGCTGGGAGAGCGGGAGTCTGTCGGAAGAGGCCAAGCCTCCGTCGCTGTCCGGGAAGAACCACGACCCCGTCAGCCCCGACGGCTCAGACGGGAAGGAGGGGAAGAGGCGCAGCCAGCCGGACCCGGAGGGCGAGAAGGCCACCAGGAAGAGGAAATCGGAGGGATCCCTGAAGAGCCCGACCAAAGCCAAGACCCGGAACACCCGGAGCGCCGACTGGCTCCCGGGGGGCTCCCCCAGGAAGGAGGAGAGAGGGGGAGACTGCGCCGGGGACGAGAGGCGAGCCTCGTCCGACAGCAGCTCCGACGACGAGGGAGCGGGGAACTCGGAGTCGCGCGCGGAGGACGGCGAGCGCGGCCAGACGACGAAGACCAAAGGCTCGCCCTCCAAGAAATACAACGGGACGAAGGAGAAGACCAAAGCGGCCCGACCCACGGCCTTCTGGGACTATTCCCGAGAAGAGGGCCAAGGCGTCGGCGGGCGCGGAGGAGAAGCCGGCCGTGCGCACCAAGGGCCAGAAGGACGTGTGGTCCAGCATCCAGGCCCAGTGGCCCAAGAAGACGCTGAAGGAGCTGTTCTCCGACTCGGACACGGAGGCGGCCAACTCGCCGCCCCCGCCGCCCGACCCGACGCGGCCGTCGGAGGAAGAGCCCCGAGAAGAGGACGAGTACGAGGAGGAGGAGGAGGAGGAGCGGCGGCGAAGGCAGCGGCGAGACAGCGGCCCCGGGGACGAGGCCTCAGGGGAGCCCGCCGACTGCGACAAACTGCGGCGGGAGTTCCCCAGCAGCGGGAGCGACTCGGTACTCAACACGCCGCCCACCACGCCCGAGTCCCCCTCGGCGGCCCTGGGCCTTCCGTCGGAGGACCCGGGCCAGGCGCGGGCCCCGTCTCCGCCCCCCGCCGTGGACCCCGCCCTGCCTTCGGAGTCCACCTCCTCCTCCGCCGCCGCCGCCGCCGCCGCCGCTCTGCCGCCGCCGGCGCCCGCGCTCACGGAGGAGGCGACAGGGGGGCGCAGCGAGACGGACAGCAGCACGGTGGAGGTGGAGAGCCTGGGCGGGGAGCTCCAGGACCTGGCCCAGGAGGACAGGGACCGGCTCCCCCACCACGGCCTTCCAGGCCAGCCCCTCCTGCCACAGCGACTGCAGCCTGGAGCTGAGCAGCAGCAGCCAGCAAGACAGCGAGCAGAAACCCAAAGGTACGGAGCGTACCTGTCTGTCTGCGCTGGTGTGTCTGTCTGTCTGTCTGCACCTGTGTGTCTGTCTGTCGGTCTGCACTTGTGTGTCTGTCTGTCTGTGCGCTTGTGTGTCTGTCTGTCGGTCTGCACTTGTGTGTCTGTCTGTCTGCACTTGTGCGTCTGTCTGTCTCTCTGTTCTGTCTGTCTGCGCTTGTGTATCTGTCTGTTTGCGCTTGTGTATCTGTCTGTCTGCGCTTGTGTGTCTGTCTTGTCTGTCTGCACTTGTGTGTCTGTCTGCGATTGTGTGTCTGTGATTGTGTGTCTGTCTGCGATTGTGGGTCTGTCTGCCTGCGCTTGTGGGTCTGTGTCTGTCTGTCTGCATGTGTGTGTGTCTGTCTGCGCGTGTGTGGGTTTGTCTGAGCGCGTCTTGTCTATGCGTGTGTGGTCTGTGTGCGCCTGTGTGTGTCTGTCCGCGAGTGTGTCAGCGCGTGTTTGTGTTGGGGCTACCTGATGGCTGACCAGGGCTCTCATGCGCGGTCTCGCTAGGTTTGACTGGGGGTCTGAAGCGGCAGAAGGAGGCGCCGGTTATGGTCCCCGCGAAGAAACCGAAGATAAACCGCAAGAGCTTCGGAGTGCCTCCCAAGAAGAATAGGAAAGCAGGTAAGAACCAGCGTAGTGCCGGCACACCCCCTTCATCGCAGTGTTCCCCTGCGTGCTCGTTTATTGTTATAAAGTGTTCCAGCTCCACAGAATGCTGCGGTCCTTTTCAGTAAACGCTGTCCCAGCAAAATCTGTTTCTGTCTCTGTCGTTGAACAAAAGTTTTTGGGGTTCAAAATAAATTAAAATCCGCTGATCATTGGAAAGTGTGTGTAGTATAAAAAGAAGTGCATAAATAAGTGCATGAAACGAGTACGTGTGAACATTTTTCCACATGGGTATTTGTTATCCCCGTCAGGGATTGTCATGTTGCGGTGAGGACCGACCCTTGACCTTTGACCCTTGACCCTTGGCCTTCCTCAGCCCACAGCAGCGACAGCGAGGACCAGACCCTGGCGGAGGGCGTGTCCAAGCCCCCCACCCTGAAGAGCCTCGCTCACCCGGAGCTGAAGGCGGCCGCCGTCTCCCCCAAGTGTCCCGGAAGGACCCCCCCGTCCAGCCATAAGTACCAGAAGCCCGGGGAGCCGGACCACCTGCACCACCGGGACCACCACGGGCGCTCGCCCCGCGTCTACAAGTGGAGCTTCCAGATGGGTACGTCCATGATTGGTTTGTTGGTGCATTTGACTCCAGTCTTCCGTTATCTAGGGCTGCATGACATTGGGGGGAAAAAAAAGTGATTTTTTGTCTTTCTGTGATATGAATTGAGACATGGGTTATGAAATGTATCATTGTATATGATTGGGGTGATTTTTATAGTGTTATACACTCGATATACAGAGCAACGTAGTCTTTTTTGTAACCCAAATGATTCCATATGTTCTCTTTGGAATTCAAACTTATATTTAACCTGATCAACATAATAGCCTTTGAGCTGCATTTGTTTTTTATTGCTTAGAGTAGTAGTTTTCTAGTTTTGAGATATGGGTATAATGGGGAAAGACCTGGACGGATGTGTAACTCGGTTATTTTGACAGTGTCTATTTTTATGTTTATGACCCAAAACATAATGATGAATAATGCAGTGCCTGTTTTTTATTTGTTTGTTTGCGTGTATGTTTTGCTCAAATCCTTGGTAAAAGTCGTCCTCTTGTGTATCTTGATCTGCTTCTTTATTTTTTATTGCAGACGGTATTATCCTGCTTCTTTATTTTTTTTTGCAGACGGTATTAGTTTTCGTTTTAGTTTTGAGATATGGGGATAATAGGAAACACCTGGATGGATGTGTAACTCTTTTTTTTATGTTTATGACCTAAAACTTCACGATGAATAATGCATTGCCTCTTGGTTTTTGCAATGGGGCTGCTGGCGCAAGAATATACGCTGATACATTTTTATTCAATAAGTTTTAAAGATGGGCCTGTGTGAGGTGACAACCTCACTTTACCTTCCCTGCTTCACACTTTGAACACAACTCCTCACGGCCACCATTCTGTATCAGACGGGAGTCAGCAGCATCACCACTAACTACCGAGTGTGTCCTCCTTTCCTTCTCCCAGCGGACCTGGAGAAGATGAACAGCCTGGAGCGCATCTCCTTCCTGCAGGAGAAGCTGCAGGACATCAGGAACCACTACCTCTCCCTCAAGTCCGAGGTGGCCTCCATCGACCGCCGCCGGAAGCGCATGAAGAAGAAAGAGCGGGAAAGTGAGTACACACCTAAAGCCACATAGGGACGCTCAGGACATTACTGGCTTGTAAGCCTTAGATAGTCCATGATAGCATAGTAATTTGAATGGTTTGGTCATTAAGATCCTGTGAATATATAAGAACAGATGGCCTATTGATGCGTAACCAGGAGCAAACTGGTACTAATCATGCAGTGTGGTGGACGTGCTTTGATCAGGGTTACAGCCTGTAACCCGCTCACCGGCATTGCCCCGAGAGAGGGGGGTTGGGGTTGGCAATGCTCAGGAGGTAAGGAGGGTCGACTCGTAACCTGCAGGGGTGCTAGTTTTATCCACGGCTGGGTGTCCCTCATTAAGACACCTGACCCTAACGAGCTCCTCGACGAGCTGGCCATCTCCTTGCGTGGTTGACTCCGCTGACCCCGTGTGAACGTGTGCATGACCCGCAGCTGAAAGTGGCTGTGTGATAAAAAGCGTTTTGCTAAGCGCCCCTCAATGCAAAATGTGAAGACCCCGAGCGGTCGCCCCCTTTCCCCGTCGTGACTCTGTCCTTGTTCCTTTCAGGCACGGTGGCGGCGTCTTCGTCGTCGTCGTCGTCGTCGTCGTCGCCGTCCTCCAGCTCGCTGACGGCGGCGGTCATGCTCACGCTGGCCGACCCGCCCGTGTCCTCCTCCTCCTCCTCGCAGAACTCTGGGGTTTCCGTGGAGTGCAGGTGACAGGACGCACCGGCTCACCGCCACCGCCGCCGCACTTAGCACTTAACCAGCACCCCCGGTTCCTCCACAACCACCTCCTCCTCCTCTCCTCCTCTTCCTCCACGGCTAACACCTTTTCCTCCTCCTCCACCACCACCGCTACCACCCCCTCCTCCACCTCTTCCTCCTCCTCCTCCTTCTCCACCGCTACCGCCTCCTATCCGCCACCTCTTCCTCCTTCTACGCTACCACCTTTTCCTCTTGCCTTCACCACCCTATCCTCCGCCTCCTGCAGCTCCTCCTACCACCACCTTCTCCTCCACCACCACCACCCCTTCTCCCCCTCTTCCACCTCCTTCTGCGCTACCATCACCTTTTGCTCTTCCTCCACTGCGAACACCTCCTCCTCCTCCTCTCCTCCCACCACACTGCCTCCTCCACCTCTCCCCCCTTTGACCTCTCCACCCCCCTTCCCTGGCCTCTTGCTCTCCCACAGCCCCCTCCTCCTCTCCAACGAGGACAGACAAGACCACCAACATACTGTAACTGCTGCGGCACAAAACACCAGACCAGAGACAAAAAAAACAACAAGCAAATCGAACACAAACTAACTAGAACGAAACAAGCACTATTTTCTATCGACAACTGTTTCCTCGGCAAGCTAACTGCACTCAAGTGCACTTTTATGAAGATTGTGTCAGGGGGGGGAAAGAATTTGTCCCAAAAAAAAAAACACCGATTTTAAAACAAAAAAACGATTCGCTCTCACTTAATTGATTGAACATTTATGAAGAATTGTTTCTTTTGGAGGGGGGCGGGCGAGGGGGTTTCGTAAAGCAATAATTCTTTCCATTTGATTATATTGTATCTTGGTTCGGGCTGACTTCCTGTGACTCCCCCTCCTCCCCCCCTCCCTCCCCCCCCCCCCCCCCACCGCTCCTCCACCGAGCAGCTCCTCCTGGTGCTCGCCATCTGCTGTGCAGGAGCCCAGGGGAGCCCTGCCTGCCAGCGCCGGCGATGTGTCACTCTGCCTCACGTTTCTCCTCTGTCATTTCTAAGGGCCTCCATGCGATGGTTCAACCATAAAGGGTTATAGCGGTGGTGATCGTCGCCCCGGTTACTGGAGCGCCATCCTGTGTGTGTGCATCGAGGTAATGGGCCGTGGAGAAGGATAGGGTTTCAGTTCATTGTGTATCCGCTGACACCCACTGTGGATGGAGGGAATATGGAATGATACTGTAGTGCCTTTTGTGTTTTTCTCTGCAGGAGGCACTTTGGGAAAGGACAGCGCTTTTTATTTTTTATTTTCCTCTCTGGCCCTGCTCTCAAACAATGTAAAACGTCGCTGAGAATGTCCCTCTGATAGAAAAAAATTAATGAATTGATAGACTGAATATTGTGTGATTGAGGACGCGGGGCAGAGGGTAGCCGCGAGCCCGACAGTGACCAGATGGTTTTTAAATCGCAGCGTATCGTTAATTTTAAGATGTTTGATTGTAAGAGATGAAGCTGAACTATACTGGAACATCGGTAATCAACTACTGAATGCTCGGTCGGACTAGAAAGAGTCACCAAGGGCTTTGGCCTTCCCCTTTTCTGGAACACTGTGTTCTCTTTTAAAGCCCCCCCATTCCCTAAACTACAATTCTACTTCCTGTTTCCTCCAAAAACAGCATTAACGTAAACGGCATTCACATTCAATTCAGATTAGATACTTCCTGTTTCCTGTTTCCTCCAAAAACAGCACGACCGTAAAGGGCATTCACATTAAATTCAGATTAGATGCTTCAGATTTTAATTTGTCGGAGCTGTGGTGTCCGATTTCTTTGTGTATGGTGTTGGGTCATCTCTCGCGCTCACCAGTTGCAACAAGCAGTAGCTTGGATAATCACTTTTTTAATGTTGTGATTATCCAACCCGGTCTCACGAAAATACGTGACACTGTCACGTTATTTTAATCTATTGTTCATCTATAGCCATCTATTGTCTTGTTCTTGGCTATGTGAATGAAAGTCTGCGTCGATGCCTCGCAAGTCCAGTGTCCGAGCGGAAGTTGCCATGACAGTTTGAAAATTGTGCTTTTTGACACGAAAATTTTGAAAATACGTGTCCCTGATCACGAACAATAGATTAAAATAACGTGACAGTGTCACGTATTTTCGTGAGACCGGGTTGGATTATCCAGAAAACATGTATTTATAAAATAAAAGGAAGGACAGAGATTATGATGTCCAACCGTGTCGAGGGTTGACATAGCACAACAACAACAGGAAATGAAGAAGGAAATACTGCACTCCCCTTGCATATTTAATCACCCAATGAGTTGTTAATTATTGTTATCCACTGCCCTCACATGTTGCTGATGAATTAAATTAAAGGCAACCACAGTATGTGTTTACAACAGTCCCGTAACTATTAATACCGAATGGTAGTATTGGCATCCATATCCAATTTGGATCAAGACCCAACAACGACAGGCCCAATCACATCATCTTTATTTTGTTCCTCCCTTGTTCATGCCTACCAAAAAAGTTGTTTATTTTTATTTTGCCGAGATAGGACTAATGGTAAAGGTATTGTAAATGTACATTTATATCATAAAGTGATGTGTGTTTCAGACGACATATCCAGTGTTTCCACTGTATAAACCCCCACTGTATGATAACCCGAAGCTATGTTTTTGTTTGGCACTTGTAATTGTATGCTTTTGTTATACATTTGTATATTGAGAAGAGTGTTTTGAGTCAAGCTATTTAATATCTTGCACTGTTAATAACATGTACTTTTCTGTACAGACAGTTTTGCGGTTTTAACTGTAGTTTCGAGTGTAAATACTAAGAGTTAAAGCATGTCTGCCCCCCCTACCTACCCAATCGTCCTCAGTCTCGTTATCTCGTAGAAAATGATTTATTTGATATCATTTTTTGTTCTTCTGTTGCTTTCCGTAATTTCAACTACATTGTTCTGTTTGTCGTTTTTTTTTTTTTGGTTACAAATGTATGTTTGGGAATCGTTTATATTTTATCTTGTTTTTGTTAGCTGCCTCGTACTTGACAGAAGAATCGTGGTTTAGGAGGCGGCCGTTTCCCAGTATGTCCATGGGCTGTCGCTGATGCTTTTTAGACCTGTAAGGAAAATGGTATGGATTATAGAATAAGAGAAAGAGAAGGGGCTCATTGAAAAACCAAGCTCTGTAGTATTTATTAGGCTCATCTTACGATGGTCATTGTGTAATTTATTGTACAAATGTAATCAAACAGAAGCCTCTGTTTGAAATAAATGCCATAGTTTGTGAAGTACAGAGTCTCTGTCTCCAATGCGTATGAAAGTGTTTATAATCCTGCCGGTTTATTCCAGAAATGAACTGATGAACTGCAGTAAGTAGGTATGTTTATATTTTCATTATTCCGTTTTTGTGTCTTTCAGTAAAGCCGACTCACCGTGCTCCCATTCACCATGAAAGTGTTAAAGGTTGTATCAGCGATGTATCAAGCGTAAACCCCCACAACACCCCAGCCCTTTGCGGTGATTGGTTGGAATACTATTTATTTTAGTTTTGAGTGGTTTGTAGTACCATGCTTATGAGGCGGACAGCTAGCGGATCGTGAGGAAAGGTCAGATGAATGTGTTCATTTATGTTTCGGCCTAGAATCGCCGAAACGACCTTTAATATTCAATATTACAAAAATAAGTCGTTTCGTTAAGGTAATTAAGTTTACTCATTCAGGTAAAACTTGTTGGTGGTTCTCCCTGTATTCGGATTAATGCTTAAATCCTCCCTAAATTGTGTCCGTCAGGTTATTATTGGTGGTCTAATGCAGCAAAATGCTGTTCAACATGTTTTCAAATCTTACGTAGTGGGTGTAGTCGCAAAGAAGTATGTCAGTGTTCTGTCTGTTGATTGGTTCAACACACCCACGTGTCAGCATTGTGTTTGCAATTTGGTTGGCTCGTTGTGAAAAATGGGCGGGCGTGAGATCCAGCCTACGTATAAATGCGTTTCCCGTTCGAGGTCTTCCTCTTTCATAAGACATGTGTGTTTTTTTCTGACTGTTCTCTAGAAGTAGGATGGCAAAGCTTCAATGCTCCTATGTTAAAGAAATGAAAACTATGGGAAGACCAGTGTCTGCCGTGTCCTCTCCACGAAACCCAACGACGAAGGGACCTGAACGGCAGAGGAAATGGCACTTGACCGTAAGTTGTTGGACAATGTCTGAACGTAATCGTCAAAAGACGCATCATTGTTGCCAGATTGGGCGGAAAATCTGGCAATCATTGATTGCCATGGTTTGATGAAATGGCTAAGTGAACTTGGATCTTAGCGGGCTATCATTTATATACGTTAAACTATAACCAACTGCGAAGTGCTTGCTGTAGCATTAGATGCTAATAGCTAACCACGTGGAGCATCATGTGTCCATCCAGCCGTAACTAGGTGTGCAGTTAAACACTGGTTCTGAATCAAATGATGTGTCCAAAACTTGTATACACGAGGGAAAGTTGAACTGTAAACCCAACATGTCCATGAATGACGGGAGGGACCATAATGTGCACTAGCTTTAGCCGGCTAACATTAGCGGCTAACTGTTAGCCGCCTGTCACCTGTCAACAGCTCAATCGGGCCGATTGAGTTTGGTTGGTAGGATTAGGGTCCGTGACGTTTAATAGACAATGTCACATTCAAAACATCCTGAAAAAGTTTAAACAGGAAGTGCTTCACGAATTTCCTCCGGTTGGTAGTTTCTCTCCGTGTGGCGTGGGGGTCTGTAGCCAGCCTCCAGCTCTGCCCACCAAAAATGATGAATACAAATCTAATCAGTTAATGTTGGACAAACTGACGTCTTTGCACACAAGAAGGCTAGCTTCAACGCTCTCTGTACTGTTAAGTGTCGGTCCGCATCTTTGAAAACCCCTCAGTGGCCTTTGTGACCAACGGGACAAAAAAGGATGCTAGAGAAAGTCGGGAATTCCAAGGCAGAGGGCTAGATCAGTGGCCCTCGGCCATTTCACCTCCTGGACATTACCTGGTTAAGAACTTAAACCATGTTGGGATTACTCAGACAGGAGATGTATAATGTGTACTGCACTTGCGATGCTGGCGCAGTTTAAATGAGCTATTCATTGTGTACAGGAAGTTCCTAATGACATTTTTTGCTGTTTTCAGAAATGTGAGGCCCGGGTCTTTGGAAGATGTTGGCCTTGATGGAAACCGATCCCTTAACAGGTAAGCAAATCAAGACTATACTGAAAATCACTTGCATGCAACCTTGACCGCAAGCCTCTGAGAATTCACGTTTTGCTCATATTTGTTTCCGGTCATTCTAGGTGACTGAGAACCAAGATTGCCGAAACGGTGGCATGGTCGTCTGCAGCGCTTGCCAACACTAGGTGATGCTTTGCTATATCCAGGTGAGTTTCACTTCCTGCATTGTTTTAAAGTCTGGCGTACGCATCTTTGAAAACCCCTCTTGGACCTTTGTGGACCACGGGACAAAAAAGGGTGCAAGAGAACGTTTGGAATTCCAAGGTCGAGAGCAATGTCTGTTTCTCCCGGCCATTTCACCTCCAAGACATCACCCCACTTAAGAACTGGACTCTAGGAAATGCTTGGAAAGATAACATCCTTTTGAATGTCTTTGTCGGTTTGTAACTTCAAGCTTTCTGTCGTTTACAGGATGTTAATGATGATCCTATGTTTTTGAATTTTCAGAGCTGTAAAGCAACTCTTGGGAAGAGTATGTTTAGCGCGACGGGTACACCAATCCATGTATATTGCGTGACGCTGCTCTGTGGTTATCCTGGGATAACGTGACCTGCTGCTGTTGATGTTGCTGCAGGAGCCTTGTTGAATTCTTGAGTACAACTTTCTCCCAGCCAATGGCTCCCCTGTTTCCAATCGGTTGAGGCTTTTGTTCAGTTTATTTTTATTACAGAATATTAATTGAAGATGTAATTGTGTCTCTTTGTAACATTTATGTACAGCTCTCGAATGGTAACTGTTGATGGAGTTTGCAACTTGTACAAAATAAACTTGATGTTGCCTAAATGATTGTGGTGCCCCCTATTTCCTCTTAAGACTATACTTGGATTCCTGTGTCTGGATATTGAAATATGCTTGTATAAAAGCTCCAGTAGTTAAAGAGGTTAGCTTTGTCCATGGCCAGCTGTGACTCACCCTGGTAATTTGTTATAGACATTGCATAAAGGGGCGTGATGATGAGCCGTTCAGTATTATTTGGCATTTGCACGGAATATGCTTTGCGTGGATGCAATATGTAAATTGGGCCTACGTCATTAAATCAGACCCCTGGTGACGAATTGCCAGCAGAGGGCAGTAAAGGTGCATCAGTAAACTAGTGGCACTGAAAAATACATAGGCTAACTGCTTTCATTTCGCATAGACTTATGCTTCATATCAAGGCACAATGTTCGGTAAAATGCGTATTTTCTCATTCGAAATGTACCTCCATACATAATGCATATTGGAGTACTCATCCATATATTTCACAGAATATTTAACGTATCTGCAGAACACATATTGACGTGAAACGGCTCTTTAAAAAAAATACTTTCTGCATTTAACTTAACTTTAAAACGATTAGTTTATGATTTTTGTGAATTCTGTAATTCCAAACTTGAATACTAGCGCTGGGTGCAGCGAGCGACAAACTTCCCTCGATGTGTCGGTAGGGGGCAGTGTGGGTCCAGGCGGCGGAGACCCGGAGGGACTGAGTTTGGAGCACTTGCAGTTGACAGCAATAACAATGACTGTAGAGTGCATGTGCTGGTGAATCTAAACCGTACTGTTTCTTTTCAATGTTCCTTTAACTGCAAATGTTCGACCATTTCCATGCTAGGCCTGTTTCCATTACAGGTGGAGAAAATGACCTATTAAGACTCTGCAACCGGCAGATACCAGGATTAGGGTAAGACTGTAAACAAGGCTCTCTTGCCCTGCAGTCTCATTACCATTGTAATTTGTTTGTGTGAAATGTCATTTCTGATCTTAAGTCAAATGTTGTGTTGGGAATACCATAATCACTTGAGCCTATGCAACTCATTACGGAAAATCCTGTAAACAAATTAGCCTCAACCTAAATCACCACTCTGTGCAGCAACCACTTGTGTGCTTGAATGTCAAGTCTTGATTAGGCCTCCTAGTCCGTATTCCTGGCATCATACACGCACGCATCTAGTATCAGATTGTCTGCGAGGGTTCACTGCGGTCGTTTGTCCAAACCGAACCCTGGCCCGGCCTTCTCTTTCATTCGTTCATTCGTTCACAACCCTGATCCTTATATGAAGATGCATTCATTGTTTTACCGACGCGATGACTCACGCTGGGGGATAATATTGACATGAGGTGTTCAGAGTTCATAGCGTCCACAGAGGCCTTCTCTCCTTTCCTTTCCATCTTGTTTCCCGAGAATGTTTTGCCACTTTTCTCCTTCCTCCAACCCAAAGTCACGGGGGCTGTGCGCCCTGGTGCTGATGTCACCGCCTACGGCGTCAGGGGAGAGGGCACTCCCCGGCGGATTACTGGCCGCCCTCATGGCGAAGGGGGGGGGGGGGAAGAGAGAGAGAGAGAGAGAGAGAGAGAGATGGCAGAGAGAGATGGCAGAGAAAGACAGAGAGACTGATAGACAGTGGCTGAGAGAAAGAGAGAGGGGATAAAGAGATAGACGTAGCGCCCCGACTAGGAGTAATATGAGACGTAGTCGTACCAGACTGTGCCAACAGCAGCAATCACAAATACTGCTCTGCTATCTCCTCCTGCACGGGAGTTTGCATTGCCTACAGACTCGCGCTAGCGGCGGCCGCGTGGTATATGAATTACCCCCCGCCCCCGCCAGATTTACCCTCAGCCCTGTCATTCACCCGCGGGCCGAGGAGGAGAGAAGAGAATTTTCCAAGACGCGTCCTAAAAATAAAGCAGCACTGTACGTGCTCGGAGTATTAACTTCCACTCAGATGACCCATTTTTCCATCTCAAAGGGTCTGCGGATGGGTGGAAAGAAAACCGGGAAGGGAGGGGGGGAGGTGTGTGTGTGTGAGAGAGGGAGGGCGGCTGCAGTGGAGCCAATCACGTGAAATCTAAAGCAGGCTACAAATCCTTGAGGATTTCTCCGCGCTCCGGAGGGTAATGCCTCGCCGCCGTCTGTTTTTCCTATTTTCCCTGCTCCTCTCCTGCCCCCACCCCCCTCCCCTCCCCATGTCGTCTCCCTTCCTGTGGCGATTTCACTTTATTCCGCCAGCCCTCCTTCAAGCACACATCTTCCCCTCATGAGAAGTGCTTGTGTGTTTGTGTGTGTGTGTGTGTGTGTGTGTGTGTGTGTGTGTGTGTGTGTGTGTGTGTGTGTGTGTGTGTGTGTGTGTGTGTGTGTGTGTGTGTGTGTGTGTGTGTGTGTGTGTGTGGCCCCCGTCAGCCTATTCAGCTCGCTTGTTTACATTCCCTGAAAGTGCTAAGCTGGAAGGGTATGGGGCTTCAGACCTCCCTTCTCTCCCCGCCCCCCCCCCCCCCAACACACACACATAAACAGCCCCCATCCCCCCTTCCTCATCACAGGTCAACCACTGACCCCCCCTCCTCCCAGCCCAATGCCCCGAGAAGATCATGTGACTTCAGAGGACTCGTGTTTATCTTGCAGGATCCATGTTATATTCTCATGGTTTTCTTCCATCATGGCAAGGCTTTAAACACACACACACACACACACACACACACACACACACACACACACACACACACACACACACACACACACACACACACACACACACACACACACACACACACACAGATGAAGGGGTTAAATGGCAGGGCGGATAAACAGAAGGGTAGAAGAAAAAAATAGAAAGAGATCAGCCTTCCTGTCATCCATCATCATTGTTAACTGTGAGATCAAGACATGAAAACAAAAGCAGAGAGAGGGAGAGACCAGAGCGAAAAGGGGAAATGACACACACTCACAACAGTGAGTGTGAGGCAAGGGTTAACCGCGCAGACTGTGTTCGGTTTCTTTCTCTTTTTTCTTTCCCGTCTCTCTCTCTCTCTCTCTCTCTCTCTCTCTCTCTCTCTCTCTCTCTCTCTCTCTCTCTCTCTCTCTCTCTCTCTCTCTCTCTCTCTCTCTCTCTCTCCCTCTCTCGCCTTCCTGTCTCACTGCCAGGCGCAGTGCAGCGACTTTGAAACGGGGAGACAGACTCGTGTTTTTTTTGCATACTGTAGTGGACTGCCTGCATTGACTTGTAGCAAATCCCAGCCCTGGGGAGACATGTCGGGGGGGATTAATGGGATGGTCCGGGGCCTCACAGACTTCCCCATTGTCACGGCCCAACCCGCGTAGTATTTTTTTCATCCCACAGGGTGGGAAAAGCGAGGGGTGTGGGGGGGGGGGGGTAAAACCTGCAGTGTGTGTGTGTGTGTGTGTGTGTGTGTGTGTGTGTGTGTGTGTGTGTGTGTGTGTGTGTGTGTGTGTGTGTGTGTGTGTGTGTGTGTGTGTGTGTGTGTGTGAGGGGTGGTGGTTGTGGTGGTGGTGGTGGGGGCCTTGTTGGATGGGTGGAGAAATACAGTGGTGTTATTTCCCCCTGTCCTGATTCCTTTGAGCGTGGCTGAAAGGAGAGGAGGTGCCCGGGAGTGTAAATAATGTATTTGGAGCACGGTGTGGGCGGAGCCGAGACACCGTCGCCAACCGCTCTCGGGGCAGGGCGGCATTGGTCGGCGAGCTGCCAATCAGGGAGTCAGACGCTCCGAGGGGCGGGATGAAAGAAGGTTGATATTTTGGAAGGGAAAAAAAACAACAAAAAAACTAAAAAGAACAGGGGGCTTGGAGCTAGCGACTCGGAAGAACAACAAGCGAACTTTGCAGCAGCAGGCGTAGGTGTTTGGCTACTTAGACACGCAGATATCTACGCATATGAGACATCAGACAAAGATGATGACACTGTGGTACTTTCCTTTTTTTTTCTCTCCCTCGCTCACCTCCCTCCCAGAGTGAAGCAGCCAGTGCCCAGGGGAAACTGGGGTGAACCAAACACATTCCTTTTAGCATAAACTCTGACTTGCTCAAAGGCACAATTGTAATGCAGCGGAAGGGAAGCAAGAACCAGAAATAGACCATAGCCACATCTCTCCTGGGATGACATTGTATTTGTGTGTGTGTGTGTGTGTGTGTGTGTGTGTGTGTGTGTGTGTGTGTGTGTGTGTGTGTGTGTGTGTGTGTGTGTGTGTGTGTGTGTGTGTGTGTGTGTGTCTCAGCGCTTTGAGCACAGAGAAAACAGCGCAGCACTGTTATACAATGATCTCCATTCCCCCCCTCCAGCCCTCTCTCACTCTCCCCTGGTTGCTCCCCTCTCTCTCTCTCTGTCTGTCCCTCCCTCCCTGTCTCTCTCCCCTGGTGCCCCTCTCTCTTTATCGCTCTGCCGGTCTCTCTCTCTCTCTCTCTCTCTCTCTCTCTCTCTCTCTCTCTCTCTCTCTCTCTCTCTCTCTCTCTCTCTCTCTCTCTCTCTCTCTCTCTCTCTCTCTCTCTCTCTCTCTCTCTCTCTCTCTCTCTCTCCCTACTCTACTCTCTCTAGCTATCCTTCCCCTTTCCTCACCACACCTTCGTGTGATTTTATTGCGCCATTAAAGGGACACTAACACGGCGTGGGAGTGAAACGGCATGGATGGAAATGCCTGAATCCCTCTCCAACGCTGCTGTAATTCACTCACTCACACACAGACACACGCACGCCAATGTACAGTAGTAGCATCCCCCTGTCGGACCGCGGTTTCATCACCGTTTTCTCCTCCGCTCCCGTCGCCTGGGTTGCCTGCTCTCTGAGCGCCCTCCGCGGCTCAGAGGCAGCCTGCCACCCCCGCGCGTTCAGCCGCCATCTACAGAGTGGGTTTGATGTCCTCCATCTTGTGTAACCGCCGCTCTTTGAAGACTTCAGCTTTGAGCGCCGCGTGTCTCATCAATTCCCCACGCAAGGCTAAATTTGAATCTGAGCCGCGTGCGTATGGTGGGATGGGGGCGGGGGGTGGGGGGAGAGAGCAGGGGTGGGTGTGAGCTTATAGCCTTGCTCCGTGCGTGTGTGTGTGTGTGTGTGTGTGTGTGTGTGCGTGCGTGTGCGCGCGCGCGCGCGTTGTGTGTGTGTGTTGTGTGTGTATTTATGTCTCTCTGTATTTATGTCTTTGTGTGTGTTTATCTCTCTCTGTCTCCCCCCCCCACCCTCTAAATGTAATGTATTCATTCATTCACCGGCACTATATTTATCACAACCCTCGCACAAACATAGACCTTTTGTTTCCGCCGTGCGGTTTTACGTAACCCCTCTTTCGGGCGTTAATATGCGAGAGTGGCGTTTTGTGCAGTGCTGCAGTAGACTGGGGGTTTTGTCAACAAGTCCCAGCCCACGCTGTAGTAGCCTACTTTCAGAGCACAACAAAGGGAATGCATAGTGGGGACATTTGCATACATTTGGGTTGCTTTCTATTTTAACATCTACGACCACTGTAGTCGTTTGGCTCGAATCGCTTCCCATTTTAATACAAACCAGAAGCAAAGACGGCTGTGATGAATACTAAGAGCCACGATACTCTTCCTTAACAGCTTTGCGTCTCTCGTCGTTAACGCGAGCAGCAAAGCATTCCTTATCACTGAGGGGTAAAGTCCAGACTTTGTCACCTGGGAGTGGTGATTTGTGTCGTCAAATCTGTCTCCCTCAATGAAGCGGGGAGGGCAGATTAGCGCCTTATACTCTGAGCGATAATAACGACACGCACGGCTCCAGCAGCACTCAAATCAGGGACTCAGGGGGGTCGGGGAGGCTGAGAATAGAAGGGCAGGATCACAGGCAGATCGCGTTCTGATGCTACGGCCGTGGCCATTTTGGCAGCACCGCTGGAAGCAGTTGCCTTTATGTTTTTTTTTTTCTTCGCTTCAGCCCCTGCAATCCGTGTGAAATACCGGTCAGCCTCACGATTGTTCTGGCGGTTCTAAGCCGACCGCCAACCCCCCCCCCCCCCCTCTCCTCCACTCATAGCCTGTCTTTCACATGCCAGCAAATCCTTCTCATTCCTCTGCTGATCCACCATGTTTAAATCCATCCCAGCCGCGAGATGAAAACCATCTTTGAAGGCATCGGTCTGGATTCCTTGTGCCCAATCCCCTTTTTTTTCTCCCTCTTTTGGTTCTTGAATGCTTGATCTATCCCACCTGACACCGCCGGAGTTAGCCGATGACCCCTGGGTTCATCTGCAGTATTATGGTCTGGATGGTTCACTACAGGTGTGCAACATGTGGGTCTAACTCTTAATACTAACACACAACAAGTCCCTTGTTATGAGTTTGTATGTGTCCCTGTATTAAAGGGTGGGTAACCCCCTCATCACTTTACACAGAAGAAAATGTCTCGTTTAGTGATTGTTTCTGTTATTTTTGATCTGTAAAGTTGTGGAGAAACAAGTCAAAGTAGGCTAGATATCGAAAGGTTCTCCCTCCAAAGCCACGGCCCCAGAGCACGCGACTAGCTTTATTAAAAGGTCTGCCTAACCTTGTGGACATGGGTGGCCAACTGAAATGCAAAGGAAGGCTATGGTCCTTTCGGGTTTGTTGTTCAGTCAGTTTGGCATGTGCATTTATGGAAGACCTGCAAATATGGAAAAACCTGCAAATATGGACAAGCCTGCAGAAAAGAGTCCCAGGGTTAACCCGTACTTCACATTGGTGTTGAATAGTTCACCTCTACGTGTGAAGCGACGACTCGTTGGGGGAGGATAAGACTGGCTCCATTGAGCCCCTCCCCTTCCTCGCTCGGAGAGTGAATCAACAAAACCCAGCCGGGGCCACACTCAACCCCCTCTGACTTACTTCACAAAACAACCAGAGGCTTTGATCTCCCCTCCAACGTTTGTTTGCAGACTAACCACCAGCAGCTTCCCATGATGAAGCTATTTGAAGCTATATTGCCCTCAAAAAACATAACAGACTTGTTGTGAGGCTTACTTTCAAAAAGCCATTTTTCATTAGCATTTAAAAGGATTTTGGATTTATTTATCATCCCTCCACTTCGTCGAGTAGTCCGTCCGTCTCCCCACCCCGTCCGCATTAATTAATTTTGCAGTTGTTTCTTTTAAAGGAGGAGCAGGAAGAAGCGGCCATCACAAAGATAAGGCTGCTTTTCTGCGCCATCGTTGCCGGGGCTGGGCGATTAGAATTCCAGAGGAAGCCTCTGATTTAATGGACTTATAGATGATTAATGAATCAATTATTAAACGCAGCTTCGGTTCTCCTATGGCGGCGCTGTCGGCTCTCCAAGTTGAGCGGATCTCTGTCGGCGTCGGCACGGCGACGGCCGTGGCGTTGGCTCCTGTCGTCTGGGCTCGACTGCGCTCCTGTAATTAGAAATGCATGGAATAATTAACAAAACAACTTCATTACACTGGGGGTGGCGGGGGGGGGGTCATCCGGGGTCTTCTTCGATCTGTTGGGGGCGGGGGGGACGGCGGGGACGACGGCAGGGAGAGAGTGGAGGCGCCGAAGGGGTCACCGCATTGGCTAGCCTAGCTTGTGAGATTACATACGCCGCACGCCATAGGTTTCAGGCCCTCTCCGAGCGTACGATGAAGGGCGTACATCGTGAGTGAATCTGAGCTACCCCCCCCCTCCCCCCCCCCCTCCGCCGTCGTCTCTGAACCCCACCCCTATTACCAGCCTCTCTGATCATCCACAGGGAGGCCTCGTTGACATCCATTAGCAGGTTTCCCAGCATCCAGCAGGATGGGAGGGGGGGGAGGGGGGTGCCGGGGGGGAATGATGTAATTCCCTTGGAGATGACATTAAAACAGTGCCTCGACTGACATCATCCATTAAGTGAGGCAGGGTCCCCCCCACCCCACCCACCCCACCACCGACCCCCTCCACTCCATAACATGTTTTCGTCTCAGCTTTCACATGTATGTATACCTCCAGCGCATGTCAGTGCCTGGAGGCCCTCCCGGCGTGGCTCTGCTGACCCTCAGAGGAGGTCTGGCATCCAGGGGAACCGTCAGAAGTGCGCCGCCGCCTGCAGCAGGGAAGGCGGCGTTTGGAGGCTCAATGTGTCATGTTGCATTGGGCTCCTCCCGTCTCCGCCTCCTCCTGTCTTCCTCCTCCGCTTTCAAGCCCTAGCGGCTGCTAATGCAGCCTGTCTGCACTACAAAGACGGCTACTTTGTGTACCCATGTGCACGCACACACACACACACACACACACACACACACACACACACACACACACACACACACACACACACACACACACACATGCACGCACACACACATGCATATCACATATACACACACACACACATTCACACACACACACACACTGTTCAGTCTGTCTGTGTGTCATGTAGACTGGTGCATGACATGCCCATGCACACACACATGCATATACATATTATACACACAAACATGCGCATTCACACACACACACACACACTAGTTTATCTGTCTGTGTGTCTTTGTTTGATGTATGTATACATCCACAAACACACCCACACCCTGGCCTCCATTAACGTGCACTGTTGAATGCGATGTGTGTTTAGAGGGATGTTGTCGATCGTAAAGCCCTACGCAGACAAACCTCTCCCGACGCTCACAATAGACATAAATCCCCACGTCCTCTGGTGTCCCTGCTGTGTTAATTTTAGCAGGTGTTGTTGGTAAAAGCATAAAGACAAGCCTGTAAAACACATTTCACATTGTGCTATTTTTCCCCTCAGCCCCGGCTAGCGCCTTCTCCGCGCACTCGTCTTGTTGCTATGGTCGATAGTTGTTTTGGGTATTTTTTTTTTTCAGACACAAAATTGTAGACTGTGAATTACATTTTGCGCGAGGGAGACTTGGCAGCTCTCTATTCTTCAAGCCCAGTGAGTGGGCCGGCCTAAACGTCAATAATGGATGCTCAGTAGCGGAGTGAGTAGACGTGGACTGGAAGCAGAGCAGGGGCCGGGCCTCACTCAATAATGGATCAATTGATCCCCCCCCCCCGCCCCCCCTGCCCATGATGGATCAGGTTGCCATGACAACAGATGCAGGGTTACCCGGAGCAAGGAGGGGGTGTTTTTCCTCTGCCCTTTTGGCCGTCTGCACTCGCTCGGCAGACCCCGGTGCTTCATTTGTATTCGTGGGTGCGCGCCGGTCGGTGATTAATAGAGTTAATTAGAAACGCTGGTGGTGGTGGTGGTGGTGGTGGAGGACGAGAGGTGTGGAGATGCAGCTATAGGCAGCGGGCCGAGGGCGTCCGTGCACCAGGGAGTATGCAAGAGCCTCCGTCTCTCTCTCTGTCTCTCGCTGCTGCAGGACGCACAAGCCACCCATCCCCCCCCCCCCCCGCGCCGTCTGGTTCATGTGAATGCAGATGTGCGGGAACCACAGGTGCATGTCGTTACACCTCCAGTCGTTTCCCCGCTACGATGGGTTCCGCCTTCACCGGAGATGTATTGGCATGTAGTCATAAGAGAACAATACATGTCGATTATTTTTAATGGGGGCTGTCGCCTCTTTTTCTTTCTTCGTCTTCTTCCTCTTCCTCCCCTCGGAGCCAAGCGTGTTTACCGTTTCCTGCATGTGTGCGCATTCTGTTGCCATGGCGACGCCTGCCGGAGCCGTGGTCCAGCTGGGACCATGTTGCCAAGTAACAGCTGAGTTATGAGAGAGGAGAGAGGAGTGTGTGGGAGGGGTGGGTGGGTGGGTGGGTGGGTGGGGGGGGCCACGACGAGGGTATGAGCCGATCTACAAAAGAACCAACGCCTGCACACGCACAACAAAACCTGGAAGGATGGCAGGGAAAAGAATAACATCTCTGGGTAAAAATACATCTATTTGCTTTACGACTCGGGACTCAGAAACCTGGCTGCCTTTGATCTACCCCGTCTCCATGGCAACGCCTTCGTGGCAGCCTGCCTCCTTTTCTTTCTTTTTTCTTCTTCTTCCCTTCTCTTCCCTTTCCTCAGCTGTGTAACACAATGTCCCTGGTCTCTCGCTGGGGCGGGGTAAACAAACACACGGCGAAACAAAAGAAATGATAATAATAATAATGCCCACTGAGATACGACGGTGTGGTGATCCGCGAGTTCAACCGCTACGGCGCAGCGGGGCTGCAGAAGAAGAAAAAAGCATCTTCTTCTTCTTCTTCTTCTTCTTCTTCTTCTTTTCTTCTTCTTCTTCTTCTTCTTCTTCTTCTTCTTCTGTGTTTTTTGTTCTTACACCATGTCTCCAATGACTCCCCTGCTCATGAACCGAAGACTGCAGTATCGAGCGACAGAGGCGATCTATCTATAGAGAGCATCGACCCGCAGCCCTCAGCCCGGGAACACAGAGAGGGCACTGTGACCTATAATTAACCCAGCACTCGCATGGAAATATCGGAAACGTCCCAACGTTTCCCAGGCCCTCAGCTGTGAGCGATCACGTATCCCCCGTTCCGCAGGAAGCGCAGGCATGGGATCGGGAGCGTCGGTCTGTTGTGGAAACGGCACAAGGGGGGGGGGGGGGGGAGAGGGGGAAAGGTTGGATGCTGGATGTGAACTCCCAGCCAAAGCCCCTCTTCTGTTTTCCATAGCCGTTGCTCTGAGGGTTGAAAAGCTAAGCGGCCTTTCGGTTGAGTAGATCCTGATGACGTTCCACACCGCGTGTGAGCTAATGGCTGCTGATAAGAGCAGATGTTCGTGCTTCAGACACGCTACCAGGATGCCTTTACATGGAGGTTGAACCCACAGAAACCCCATCTGGGCGGGTTGGATGTCGGACAGGGTGGGGGGGGGTGGAGGCAGCCATATGTTTTTTTACAATCCGTCGACTCATGTGACTCGGCCCTCCTTACACACACACACACACACACACACACATGTAGTCATCGTGGGGCCCAGTGACCCGTGCCCGGGCTGGATGATGACTCCCACCTCGGGACCGTTGTTACCAGTACAAACATGGCGACCGCCGCGTTCATCAGGAATCCATTCACACAGACACACACAACTCACACAGCGGTCGGAGCCACGCACACACACACACACACACACACACACACACACACACACACAGTCGAGCCCAT
>OLKM01000486.1:23491-52780 GCA_900291075.1 Melanogrammus aeglefinus | reverse complement strand
GAGAGAGGGAGAGACAGAGAGGAGAGGAGAGAGACGAGAGAGGGAGAAGAGAGCGAGAAGAGAGAGATGAGAGCGACTTGCGGAGAGAGAGAGAGAGAGAGAGAGAGAGAGAGAGAGAGAGAGAGGGAGAGAGAGAGAGAGAGAGAGAGAGAGAGAGAGAGAGAGAGAGAGAGAGAGAGAGAGAGAGAGAGGAAGAGGACGAGAGAGAGAGAGAGAGAGAGAGAGAGAGGGAGAGAGAGGGAGAGGGAGAGGGAGAGGGAGAGGGAGAGGGAGAGAGAGAGAGAGAGGGAGAGAGGGGCCGGGTTCTGAACATCACTCCTCCACGTCCGTCAGTGGGAAGTAAATAAGCCCCTGTGCTCCGGGGCTCCTTGGTTACAGTGGAAGAATCCCAGACTTCACTGTGGTATCCAGGCAGACCTCGGCAAAACCCAAAACACTACAGGAATGAAAAGTGTTCTGCCAGCGAGAAGGAGGAGGGGAGGAGGGGAGGAGGGGAGGAGGGAGGGGCCGAGGTAGCAAATGAGAGCGAAGGAGCGTTGAGGAATGGAAGTGTTTAAAGGGAACCGAGGCTGGCCGTCGGAACGCTGTCAGCTCCCGTGTAGACAATGGAACACAGCTGTTGCTGACGCTTTGAACTGCAGCTGTCTGTCGCCGTCGACAACACACACTGTCTGTTGGCGTGTGCGTGCGTGCGTGCGTGGGTCTTCGCGCAGGCCTCGCGTGAACGTGTAGACGTAGTCGATGCTTGTTTGTGTGTGTCTGTGTGCACATGCGTGGCGCGTGCGTGGGTCTTCACGCAGGCTTTGTGTGAATGTGTAGACGTAGCTGATGGCCGTGCCGTGACCACGTTTCGTCTCAGAGACCCCGACGGCGGTCGTTTCGCTGAGCCGTGTCAGACCCCCGACTCACGTACTCAGAAGCACAGCAGGGCGGTCTCAGCGGTAAACACAGGCCGCTGATGAATGAACCAGACGGGGTCGATACAGCAGAGAGCCAGAGATGGAAACACATATTTTGTTTACGTTGTAGTTCTCCTACCTTTCCAATTCATGCCTCCATCACCAACTCCCCCCTTTCTCCCCAGCCCTCTCCTCCCCTCCCTCCCTTTTTATTATTTCATACCTTCTTATTTATTTTTGAAAGTTTTCTCCTCTTCATTGTAGAGTCAAACAGGAAGCTATGGGAGAGAGAGGGGCCGACATGCAGCAAAGGACCAGGAATCGAACCCTGGCCGCTACGGTAAGGATTGGGCCTCAATGGTACGCGTCCCCCATTCATTCTTATTTGTATTTTTCCCCCCCCCCGGGGCGTGTTGTGATCCACCCTGAGACAATGCGGCGTTGGGAAGCGGCCCCCCCCCCGGGGGCGGTCGTTGTGAATCCACCCTGAGACAATGCGGCGTTGGGAAGCGGACTGATTGCCGGAGTGGCGTTCAATTACTCCATGGGCCGTTCTCATTTCCATAGCAGAAAGCACAAGGCGTGATTCTGCAAATAAAATCCCCCATTAGTGTGGCGAGGGCGCTCCATCTCCCTCGCAGTATGCCTCAATTATTCATCCGACGTAACCGCTCAGAGGACGGAGTGACGCACTCATCTGCATTCTGCCGCACGGCCACATTAGCATTTCTGAGATCTCACTCACACACGGGCCGGCGTCTCAGAAGACAGCCCTTCAGCTCTCGTTTATGTGAGCCCTTGAAGCACAGCTTGTGTATGTTTGTGTTTGTGTGTGGGTGTATATTATATATGAAGTGTATTTATGACATATATATATCTATATATATATATAGATATATATATATATATATCCATGTATACGTGTCGTATATAACGAGTGTATATATGACGCATAGATATATATATACATATATATACTGTCATTTACACAGTATAAGTAGGACACACATATGTATGTATATATATATGCATATAGTATATATAAATTGATATATAGGTCATATATACAGTATATATGCCATATATAAACAGTATATACATTTCACATATATCTATATATAGATATGTGTCATGTACAGTATATGTACAATATATATACGACACATATATGTTATGTCATATATATAAAGTATAATTCTGACACATATATATACTGTATATATATGACAAATATATATGTCATATACATAAAGTATAATTCTGACACATATATACCGTATATGAGACATATGTGACATATGTATTGAGTAAATGTATGATCTAAATGTGTACATATATCTATACATCACTCAGGAGTAACTGGGCTGACCATGTGCGTGGCTGTCCTTCATGTCAAGCCTTCCAGGGCCTGTCTCGGGGTAGCAGGTCACCCAGTGTGAGTTGAGGGCAGGCTGCACCTCAGATCACACAGTGGGAGTGTGTGGGGAGAGGGGCTGGTCTTAATAATTAATAGAGGAAGGAGAAGTACACATGCAGGTCTCACGGTGTCTGCAGGGTTAGAGTTACCCCCCACGCACACACACACACAACACACACACACACACGCCATCCAAGATGGACGCACCCAAGGTCCAGAGGACTGCTGTAGTGAGCCTCGTGCATGTGTGTGTGTGTGTGTGTGTGTGTGTGTGTGTGTGTGTGTGTGTGTGTGTGTGTGTGTGTGTGTGTGTGTGTGTGAGTGTGTGTGTGTGTGTGGTGTGTGTGTGTGTGTGTGTGTGTGTGTGTGTGTGTGTGTGTGTGTGAGAGAGAGAGTGTGTGAGTGTGTGTGTGTGTCTGTGCGTGTGTGTGTCTACGTTTGCGGCTTGCATGCATCAGCGTCTGTGTGTATAAGCGTGTGTGTATGTCTGTGTGTGTGTCTGTGTGCGTGTGAGTGAGTGTGTGTGACAGAGAGTGGCTTTAGCTCTCATGACTCTAAACGGATGCTGCCATTCGGCGTTAAAGGGGGGGGGGGTGGTTCCTTTGTTCAGACGGGAACAATGCAAACGATTCAAACGGGGGGGGGGGGGGGGGGGCGGCGTTCCGTGACATTCCCGACGGTCAGCGATATTTTCCGCACCAGGAACGTCCACAGTCATCGCCGCCGCGCACACAGAAACACGATGAAAACACCACTAATGATGAAGCTGTCATCACAACAATGCTACTACAGTAGCTGCTCATACTGATGTTACTAATGCTGCCTCCTCCAATAAGAGCACAGCGTTTATGTTTATGTTTATGTTTATAGAGCTGCAGTGTCAGAGCTGGGGTTGCTGGTCCCATTCTTTCTCGCGTGCAACACAAATCTGGAGCTGCCAAAGCAAGGCACGACGCAGTAGGGCGGGAGTTTCCCATATATCCATTATTTTCTGCATTCGTGAGTAAATTCCAACGCACGGTGTGCGACCTGTATGTGTCTGTGGGTTTGTGGGTTTGTGTGTGTGGGTGTGTGTCTCCTTGCTTCTGCTTTGCTGCAGTGCAGTCCCATCCTGTCTGCGCTATTGTGTGTGTGTGTGTGTGTGTGTGTGTGTGTGTGTGTGTGTGTGTGTGTGTGTGTGTGTGTGTGTGTGTGTGTGTGTGTGTGTGTGTGTGTGTGTGTGTGTGTGTGTGTGTGTGTGTGTGTGTGTGTGTGTGTGTATGGACGGCGATGTGCGAATATGTAAGCATGCAGCCTGTGTGTGTGTGTGTGTGTGTGTGTGTGTGTGTGTGTGTGTGTGTGTGTGTGTGTGTGTGTGTGTGTGTGTGTGTGTGTTTGTGCGTCAGCCCCTTCCTCTCTGTGTTCATTCCACAGTAAATTGATCTGGTTGCTCAGTAGACCGGACGGAACAGGGCTCGGGGGGGGAGAGGTGAGGGAGAGGGGGGGAGGGCTACGCTGCACTACATCAGCAGATGGAAGAGCCCACCATGTTGCCATCACACTACATTCCTCCCTCACTGGGCATGCTCAGTAAGGCCGCACGCCATTACTCCCCCACCCCCCAGTCCCTCCCCCTCAACCTCCAGACACACACACACACACACACACACACACACACACACACACACACACACACACACACACACACACACACACACACACACACACACACACATGCTCGCACACATACCCTTAGCATCACCTCACCCCTCCCCCTTTTTCCGAGTGACGGCCTGTTTAAACCAGTCTGTCAGAGGCGGGGCGTTAGGTATTATGGGGAGGAGGGGGGGGGTGTGAATGGTAGTGTCTCTGTGTGTGTGTGTGTGTGTGTGTGTGTGTGTGTGTGTGTGTGTGTGTGTGTGTGTGTGTGTGTGTGTGTGTGTGTGTGTGTGTGTGTGTGTGTGTGTCTGCTGGGAGAGGTGGAAGAGGGAGGGAAGGGAGGAAGGGGACGGCGGGGGGGAAGTTGCGCTACAGGCTTGGAAGGATTGCTCTGTGTTCCCTCTCACTCTCTCACTCTCATTTGACCTTCAAAGCCTGGCGCGGGGACACTGGGCTGCTGAGGGGGTGGGGGGGAGGGAGGGAGACGGAGGGAGGGAGGGAGTGGCCGGGGTGAGCGAGTGTGTCTCTGTATGAAGGCTGGGGGGTGGGGCGGTGTGTGTGTGTGAAGGCATTTGTGTAAGAGCTGGTTAGGCCGGCGAGGCTGGTTTCCTTGACGCCTGTCAGTTGTATTCTGAAACAGCCGGGCAGTGCTAAGAGCTGCTTCCTCAGAAACAGCAGGCAGAACCGCTTACTACACGCGGTGACAAAGGATGTCTGGGCAATTAGCTCATAGAAAGGAGAACACCGTCTCAGGACATGTCGCCGCGGTGCCGTCATTCCAGAGATACGTCAGGTGCCGTGGAAGCAGACCGAGTCCTCAGACGTTTGTTTGTCGATCCGGAAATCGAGCCGTAGTGTCACCTTCTAGGGATCAGGGGGAATATTGAAGGGTGGAGAAGAAATGATTGACAATGCAGTTAGTTATTGAAAGAAGAAAATACATTGCGAAATGACCTTTTAAAAATACATTATGTGAAGCTGTGTATTTTCGGGGGGAATTTAGTTGGGCTCTTCTAACTTGAAAATCTCACGACGAAATGAGATTTACATTGACATTTACATTTAGGGCATTTAGCAGACGCTTTTATCTAAAGTGACTTACCATAAGAAAATGAGATATATTGATCCGACAGGCCAGACAACCCAACCCCCTTTGCAATGACCTCTGTCTCCCTTGGTAATGTGTAAACACGAGGGCGAATGTGTTGCACGTGCGGCGTGAAGATCAGTCGGACCTGTTTCCCAGTTCCAATGAAACTGCATTGTTCTTAGAAACGGACACCTTGCCAAGATGTGAATTCAAACCTTTCCGAAACCCGTCTGAAACCGGAGGACAATGCAGTGTGATCAAAGCCCTGCCTCTGTTTCACCAAATGATGTGACGACCGAGAGAGCAGATGATGGGCGACCGTTTTGTTTTAAGGGCACATTTACCGGGTAATGGGTGTTCTGCCGTAAAGGTCAGGGGCTTATAGGTGCCTTCTGTCTGGATGTGTGTGCGTTGAATCAGAGTACATAATGGGTGATCAGGAGGGGAGGCTGAGGCTATAAATGTGTGTCGAAACGGTGGAAAGTTTCTAGGAACACCGAGGCCAAATTCCTTCACAACTCACATGACCCGCAGCAAAAACAGAAGGGGCTTTTTTTCCCTCCTCTGCCATTTTTTTTCTCCCTCTCTTCTCTCTCTCTCTCTCTCTCTCTCTCTCTCTCTCTCTCTCTCTCTCTCTCTCTCTCTCTCTCTCTCTCTTTCTCTCTCTCTCCTTCTCTCCCTCCTCTCCTCTCTCTCTCTCTCTCTCTCTCTCTCTCTCTCTCTCTCTCTCTCTCTCTCTCTCTCTCTCTCTCTCTCTCCCTCCCTGTCGTTTGGAACAGATTCTGCGTGTCTCTTCTCTCCCCTTCTCTCTCTCTCTCTCCGTGACTCGCCCAGCCTGCCGGCTTCCTGTTTTCTGTCAGACGAGCGTCAGGCCAATCAGCTGCTGCGGCTGAGATCCTCCTCGTGGCTATTTACCTCTCAATGGTCCGTTGAGAAAAAAAAGGAAAAAAGCCAAACACAAACGTACGACTCGGAGCAGGAGCTAAGCTAGCACACACTGCTGACTAAGCACGAACGCACAAGCCCGACTCAGCGGCCACGGCTGAGCCTAAGCTAGGCGGTGTTGTGTTGTGTTGTGTTGTGTTTGCATGTTTGCTCGTTTCTGTGCGTCGGCCATTGTTCCGCGTGCACTACCTTGACCGGCTCCCCTTTATTGTCCCTCCGACGGCCGCAGTATTGAACTAATTATTCCAGGGCTATTTGCTTTCACTTCTGGGTTCCCACAGGGGTGGGCGAACGGTCACACCTTGTGTTGGGGTTTGTTTTGGTCGTTGTGTCGTTGTCTTTGACCGTTTGAAGGCTGGCGTGGAATGTGCCTGTTTGCAGGTTGCTGTGTTTTTGGAAGCAGATAACAAAGCACCACCACGAGGCAGGCCGGGGCGAGGGGGAGTCGGCATGAGGTCATCATCACCGCTACGCTGGGACATGTGAGCAAGGGAGGGAGTGGAGGGAGGGAGGGATCTCTTCTCGATCGCTCCTTTGGCGGTGTCATGCCTTTTGTGCAATATTTCTTTGAACCGTTTCCTCGTTGCCTTGTGTGTTGCTCTGAGAGAATCGGCCGCCGCGAGACGCATCGACGGCGCGTTGCGAAAACGGCCACTCAGCAATCACCCAGAGAGAGAGAGAGAGAGTGGCATGTTATTACACGCTCTAAATCAAGTGAAGGGCTTAGACAGGGGGGATTTGAAAAGGCGGTAAGAATAGAACATGGCCGACTAGTGCAGGGGGGGGGGGGGGGGGGGGGCTTCTGCCTACCACCCCTCCCTCCCTCCCTCCCTCCCTCCCTCCCTCCCCCTCCCTCCCTCCCTCCCTCCCTCCCCTGCTCAGCACTGTTTCATCTCTCCGCTGGAGATGAGTGAATGAGAACATAATCAGGAGAGGGGGGGGGGGGGGGGGCGCGGGGGAGTTCTGGGGCATTTGAGTTCACTGCAGGCATTACATGAGCTCCAATGCCCCGATCGCATGGGCTCCGGTAAACACGCTGCTATGTTCCGCCCGTTTGCTCTGGTAAACCCCGCCCCTTAGTCAGTGAAAGCCGCTAGTCAGACAGTCTGATAGCGTGGCCCTGGAATTAGATTCAGGAAGTCATGAGATTTCCAGGTGGATCGGCTTTCCCGGAATTGTTAAGCAGGGGGAGCTTTTTTTCTTCTTCTTTTTTTTCTGCAAAGCGTTTGACGTAATGCGTTATAAGTGGGGGGGAGATAACCGTCCTGCACGGAATTAAGAAGAGACGTTTCCTGTAATAAAGTCTGTGATGCGTGACGATGTGCCAATAAAGGAAGAGCAAGAGGAGGTGGGGCGGCGGGAAAGAAAAATACAACATGGAAATCTCTGGCAGCGTTTGTGTGGGAACGCTAATAGCATTAGCTCGGCTGCGCCGCCTTCAGCCCAAGCCAGCAGAGGATCAGCCCCGCTCTGAGAAGAGAGGACCAGACTCTGGTTCTCCGGCGCTGAACTCCCTCTGAACCCCACTCCATCAGAACCATGTCCGCGAGCCGCGCCACATGACAGCCCACCACACTCGCACGACACACACATGCACCCACTGACCTTGGCCAAACGCCGAGCCAAAGAAAAGAATAATGCCGCCATGCAACGTGACCTCTGCACTGTTCTGGACTGTTGGCGATGGAGTCGGATTGTTTGTGGACGTGTGTGTGTGTGTGTGTGTGTGTGTGTGTGTGTGTGTGTGTGTGTGTGTGTGTGTGTGTGTGTGTGTGTGTGTGTGTGTGTGTGTGTGTGTGTGTGTGTGTGTGTACATGTGCGTGTGTGTATATGTGTGCATGAGTGTAGTATGTGTGCTGTGTACGTGTGTGTGTGTTTGTGTGTATAAATGTGTGTGTGTGTGTGTGTATACATTTATGTGTTGAGATTGTGTGTGTGTGTATTGGGGAACTTTGACACCGTGTTGCAGCTGGCCGCAGTAAAAGGCAGATCGCTGGGCGGTAAACCCAGTGACTGTTGGGAGGTGGTTAGGCTACAACTAGATAAGGAGAATGACAAACAGAAACTTGTGACTGCCGCTCTGAGCAGCGAAAACTCCCGCCTGCTTGGCAGGCTCAGTGTGTGTGGTGTGTGTGTGTGTGTGTGTGTGTGTGTGTATGTGTGAATAAGGGCGCAGTTCAATGTTTAACTCTTGTGTCAACACAACAGATGTGTCACAACAGCATTCCTGTGAGCCGTTCATTTTGTGACCGGGCAGGTTTCGTAATCTGAGCGTTATCCTTGTTGCGCATAAATCGCTTGTTTGGAGACCTTTACCGCTGTGTGTGTGTGTGTGTGTGTGTGTGTGTGTGTGTGTGTGTGTGTGTGTGTGTGTGTGTGTGTGTGTGTGTGTGTGTGTGTGTGTGTGCTCATGTGTGCATACATCTCTGTGTGTGTGTGTGTGTGTGATGTGTGTGTGTGTGTGTGTGTTGCATAGTGAGCGAGTGTGTGTGTCTGTATGTTTGTATATACATGTGTGCGTGCGTATACATGTGTGTGTGTGTCATACGTTGCATAGCAAGTGTGTGCATGTGTGTATTGACAGCTTGCAGCGGGACGCGGTTGTGTGTCGTGTGACCTTTTGTTTCTGTTTGCGGTTAGGAGGCGGGTCAGACCACAGTGACTGTTTGGCCCGACTAACGCCCGTTTAAACAACAAACACGGACCTGTGTGGCGGACCCCCCTGCCCTCCTGTAAATGGTTAACCCAATCAAGGATCATGTGAGCACCCAATCGCTCTCTGCACTTACATGGGACATGAACTCTGTTCACCTTGTTGTTAGGCAACACAACACTTTGGCTCAGAGGGATTTAGTCGTGCGGGAGGGAGGGAGGGAGGGAGAGGGAGGGGGGGAGATAGAGAGACAGAGGGAGAATGAGAACAAAAGAGTGGGAAACAAAACCAGCTTGGAAAAGTGTCACATGAGCTTTTGGTAGAAGGCGAGCTGAAACGGGGGGGGGGAAGGAAATGAGGTCATCGAAACTGGGGCCTCTTCAAGCTGAGCGAAATATGAATAAATGCAAGGCTTCCTACCTCTTGTGTTTGTCACACATATATTGTCCTGTGCTTCCTTTGGAGAGGGAATGGAAGTCGACGTGTGTGTGTGTGTGTGTGTGTGTGTGTGTGTGTGTGTGTGTGTGTGTGTGTGTGTGTGTGTGTGTGTGTGTGTGTGTGTGTGTGTGTGTGTGTGTGTGTGTGTGTGTGTGTGTGTGTGTGTGTGCACAAAGCAGGTGTCCTTCAGGAACAACCCTGGGTGTAGCCGCACTTGTCAGTCAGTGTGAAACCATTTCCTCTCGAAGGTTGTCTGGCTTTGACTGCGCCCTCCCATTGTTTGGCCAGGCTGTGGAGGTGAACTTCCCCCCCCCCCCCCCCCCCCCCCCCCCCCCCCCCCTCCCCCCCCCCCCCCCCCTCTCCCCCCCTTACTCCTTTGTTGAGGGAGCTTTTAATGATTTGCATAGAACAAGGTCAAGTTTCACATCTGCGTGTCAGGCCCAACCTGGCCCCATCACACCACTTACCGGTAGGCAGGAACGTTGGTGGGCTTAACCCCTTTGAAATGTTAAACGCCGCTGTTAACCGACCAGTGCTCCCCCCGCCCCCCCCCCCCCCCCAACCCGACGCTCACTCTCAGCCGACCGGTGGGTCCGGTCCACGCAACCGCCCCGCACATATCGTCAACACAAACAAAGAATGCTATATTTACAGAGCGATAAGACCCGGCCACGCCCCTTCCCGACGTGCCTTTTGGCCAGGCTAATTTGTGCAAACACGTCGTAAAAAAGACAGCGTGTCAGAGTCAGAGGTATGCTTGTACTCTCTGCACTTTACACCACACAAACATGCAGTGTCATATCACCCCCGGCCTATCCCCCCCCCCCCCCCCCCCCACCCCAGGGCACTGAACTCTCCCACAGTGCTGTGAAACGCTTTGCATCTCTTGGTGGTGACTGCAGCGTTGCTAAACCCCAGGTCTCCTCATTCATGCCAGCTCCATTTGCCTATAGGGGTAGGGACCTTATTGCTATTTGCACATTTTGTTTTACTTATTGACGCAAACAGACCTGAGGCCTGCTGCCAGGAATAACTCATGACTCATGGGTGTGTGTGTTTGTCACCGCGTGTGTGGGTGGGTGTGTGTGTTTGTGTGTGTGTGTGTGTGTGTGTGTGTGAAAAGACCCATGTCATTCCTTTCAGTGCTGCCAAACTAGTTGGTTTTCCAAGGTTGAATGTACATAGTAGTGAGTAGTGGATGACTCAGTGAATTGTTCCTTGATAAGCAGTAATTAAGATTAATAGATTAATGCCTGCACAGCCTTCCACACAAACGGCCTCTTTGTCCCTGAGTGGAACGTCACGTGGGTTTGTAAACTTTAGCCGCGAAATATAAGCTGTACAATTACCGCAGTTTCATTGGTTTTTCGTTTTTCGTAAAGCGGCCATTTGGCCTTTTTTTTATTTATTCGGTTTCTTTAGAAGACTGCCCCAAAATTTGCCTAATCTGATCATTGCGGATTCGAGTGTACCAATACCGATTAGTCAGACACCTGGCTGGGTGGAGCAGCTTAGGTTTAAATCGGTGCACCAAACAGCCCCAAACACCCAGAGCAATCAATTGTTTCCTCCTGTTTATGATTTAACAGTCTCCAGTTAATATATCACCCGCCTGGCTGAATTCAAATACCTACGCCCTTCACGTTCAAACTCCAGCTTTTATTAACTCAGTATAATAACCTTTTCTGACGGGGCGGTGGAACTTTATAGAGGCGGAGGCTCCAGACACTCCAGACTGCGATGTGGTTTGTAGGGCCTATATGCCGGACTCCAGGCCGAGCGGTCTGCCAGCCTTCCGGCCTCCTCGGCCTAGGTTTGGGGGTGAAGGGGGGGGGGGGCGGACTGTGACGTGGAATGCTCCCTGGCTGTTATGGAGCCAGCCAGGCCTGCAGTCAGGTAATGAATGCCACACCACGTTGACAACCTGGACTTTTACACAAAGGGGGAGAGTGGAAGGGGGGACGTTTGGTCACGGGTTGTTTGCGGTGTGTGTGCAATGAGATGGCTTCCATACACACCCGAAGATCAGAGACTGACAGACAGACAGGGAGACGGAGAGACAGAGCAAGAGAGAGAGAGAGAGAGAGTGAGTGAGAGGGAGCTACTTAACCACATGGCTAAGTATGACTACTAGCGGAAAGTGCAGCTTTGCAGTGAATTCCCTATCAGTGATTTGCGGTGGTGGGGGAATGAACTCATTGTTTACAGAGAACAGAGTGAAACCATATATTTAAACAAAGCATTAGTGAAAACCTACAAGTTGGGTCCATTTCCTTTGCATGTGTCTAACAACACCTCTCAAATATACAGCTTTAAAAAAAAATATATATTTTGATAGACGCATGCGTGCGTATTGTATATAGATTCAAATTCTATGAGTCTATATTTTTAAGCAAATCCAATTTAAATACAGCACTTAATCCTTGAGGCTTAGGAAACTGACACTTTGGTCTATGCATATCGATCGGCTGATGCAAATGTCTTGCCTAAATAACACAAACACTACAATAACACAGAGATGTAAAACCTGTAGGACTCCATGGCCATTAGGCATACATTTCAGTACTATCTCCCCGGGAAGGCAGTATTAGTGGCCCATTTTAAGCAGCACGTCTCAAAATAGACGTGTGTGTGTGAAGGGAAATAGGCCGACTTTCAGAGAGCTCTGTTTTGGCTCAGGGGAATGGGTTACATAATGGTGGAAACACGTAAAGTCGACTCCAACGCACAACGCTCGCTCAAAGGGTTTGCCTTCTCACGGAGCACATATTTACCGTCTCCTGTTGTACCTCGTTCTATTTTCCACCCACACCCACACACAAACATGCAAGCGAATACACACACAAACATTCACACGCAGACGCACATACACACACACCCCACGGTTACTTATAGCATCCACAACTGCTGTGTGGACACTATTTGATGGGGTTGACTGGCTGCCGATAATCTTTGGTTCGAGGGAGCAGACCAGTCATACAGAAACCAACACAGGCCGTGATGAGGACTGACGACATTCTGTGTTTTGTGAGCATAAGAGACTGTGGACAGACAGAGAGAGAGGGTAGGTGGGGGAGAGACAGGACAACAAGAGAGAAGGAGAGTGAAACACTGGCGGAAAGACAAGAATATCTTGTTTTTCCGCCCGAGAAAGTACCTCGTCATGAAAGAGTAAAAGGTCAGAATGGAACGGCACTGCACACACTGCAGCAACAACCAATGATTGGTTATGTTTTTCGTAATGACCCCTACACAGCAGTAGGGACCTCAGTAATTCATTCAAGCAGGATTCCTCTTAGATCCCCCAGGAAAAGTGATTACACATGCAGTCTAAAAGTAACAGAAGAGGCCGTACTCTTTTGAGGTTTGTTTACACCGACAACCACCACCCACTCCCCTCCCCAGCACACACGCACAGACACACACACACACAACACACACACACACACACACACACACACACACACACACACACACACACACACACACACACACACACACACACACACACACACACACACACACACACACACACACACACACAACCACTCCTTCCTGTACGATGAAGGCTTTAATACCAGAGCATGCTGGGCTGTGGGCCCCTGTGGTCTGTGTACGTGCGTATGTTTAGGACAGCAGTGGGTGTGGGTGGTGGTGGTGGGGGGTGGGGGGCGGCTGTGGTTTAGCGCTCAGACTTTCTGCCAGAGAGGTTAGCATGCGGGGGTTTTCCAAGGCACAGGATACTGTGTCACTGGTTCACCGTGCACACACACACACACACACGCACGCAACCACACACACACACACACACACACACACACACACACACACACACACACACACACACACACACATAGGCTTAGCGTCGGAGCAGCCGCTACAGAAGCAAAAGTTCAGTGGCTTTCTATTCCTGGTTGTCATCTGCAATGAATCTGCGCTGGAGCAACTGACACCAGCCTATGTACAGAAATGAATGTCAAAACAATGTTCTTCTTTTAGCTTACATTCTTAACCACAGAATCACTCCCCCCGAAACCCCCACCAACCCGGTCCATCCATTGTCATTACCCTGCGCCTTTATCTCCGGTAACGGGGTATGTTACTATCTTCCCTGTCTCGAAATCGTTGCACATGTGGCACATCTGGGTTTCAGCCTGACTCATTACTCACTTTTTTTTTTTTATGTTCCACTCTCTGCCGCCATGGCAACTGCTGCATGTTTGGCAGAAAGGCTTTTGAAGCCTGATGGAAAGAGAGTGAGGGAGGGGAAAGAGAGAGAGAGAGAGAGAGAGAGAGAGAGAGAGAGAGAGAGAGAGAGAGAGAGAGAGAGAGAGAGAGAGAGAGAGAGAGAGAGAGAGAGAGAGAGAGAGAGAGAGAGAGAGAGAGAGAGAGAGAGAGAGAGAGAGAGAGAGAGAGCCAAGGGAGGGAGTATAAAGGAAGATCGAGAGAGTGCAGGAGAGAGGGAGGGAGGGAGGGAGAGAGGGAGTGAGCGAGCTCTCAGTAGTTGGCCTACATCCAGTGTAATCATGCCGTGGAGCCGAAATGAGGCCTTTGGCAGCACACTGGGTTTCTGAGAACAAAGATGTGAGCTTCTAATGTTGGCGGCGGGGCCTGCTTGGCATCCTTTGCCATTTCCCAGCAGCCCTTGCCTTGGCCGCCCGCCAGACCCTCCCTCCCCTGCCGGGACTGCAAAGAGGATCAGAATAGAGAGACTTGTTTTTCACTCGCCTCTTGCTCTGGTCCAATGACATCACCTCTGCAGCCTGCAGCCCCCGGATTCCAGCGCGCCCCCCCCCCCCCCTCTCTGCTCAGCCTGGACCCTCCATTTTATTACAATTCCACCATTTTAAACATATATCACGACAGACCAGCCACTGCAAGGCTTACAGCCACTATTTATTCATTTATCCCTTTAAGAGGGGACGAAAATACGGAAACACGGTGACACGTGACACCCTTTTCCATTTTCAATATACAAATTCAACCGAGGATGCGTGATGCAAACACACACGGGGTGAACGACGAGGGGTGATTTTCATTTAAAGGGGCAGAAAAACAAACGTGTTCGGTTTCCTCCGCCTCCTCCGACGCACGGACGGCCAGACCCACCCGTTCTGTCTGCGCTCCTCTAATCCGATCGCCGTAGAATTTGAGGTTAAAAATAGCAACGCTGTAAACAGGATATACCGCGTGTGTGTGCGCGTGTGTGCGTGTGTGTGTGTGCGCGTGTGTGTGTGTGTGTGTGTGTGTGTGTGTGTGTGTGTGTGTGTGTGTGTGTGTGTGTGTGTGTGTGTGTGTGTGTGTGTGTGTGTGTGTGTGTGTGGTGTGCGCGCGTGTGGTGCAAGGAGGGGGGGCGCTCTGGGGTCACCATGGTTACGAGCAACGTGTAGCGTGTGTGGCTGTGGACAATTGCCGGCCTGGTGTTTCAATTTCGCCACTTGCATCATACACATGTAGGCCTATAAGGCAATGTGAAATAAACTGCACAAAATGGTTAACGTATGAAAACGCACCGCAGTTATATTCTAGTTATATTCAGGGCTGCAAGAATGCAGCCCTGGAATATATCTGCGGTTCGTTTGCTTGCCAACGTCAGCAGTGGCGCCCGTGGTGGTGGCAGTGGAAAAAACAACCCGAACATGCAATGCACAATTGCATGGAGCGCGCTGCGCCGGTTGGGCCAGACCAGCTTCACAAAGAATGATTAATGGTTCTCCCCAACATAAATAAAAGATGACCTATGCAACTTAACAGGCTCAGAATGCGAGCTAAACCCAACGCCAGCTTACTTGATAATGTTGTCATGAGTATTCCCAATGCCTTCATCTCCCTCGCTTGTTAACTACTTCCACTCTTCATTTACAAATCATGCTATATGTCTTCGCCATTAGGTTTAAGTGGGCGCCCTTGAGTTGCGTATTTGTCACGGCATGTCACATAATGGTTACACAACATTTGTCCAAATCGCAATAAAGTCTGGGTTATTATTATATTATTATTATTCACAATTAGACTAACAACGTTGTCTTGTTTGATGATGTACTTTTAAATCACGAGGAATTCGATTTTAATCGAATCTCAGTTACACTATGCTGTATAACCATAATCTGCATAATGTGGCACTGGCTGGAAAGTACATGCCGCAAAGAATCAGAGAGCGAATCGAATCACAAGGGGTCAAAGTAGCTCAGAAGTCATGTGCTTTTCTGGGAATTTAAGAATACTACATTTATTTCCGTCCGTATTTAATCAAATTAACCATAGCATCAGACAGCTCAACTGCACTATTCTAATGAACTTAGATATCCCAATGTAATAGCCTTCTACAATATGGTCTAACGACATTTTAGAAGCCTCTGTTACAAATAAACAGGTCGCCTCAGGAATGAAACACACCTATATTCTCAGCAACAATAAATAAACCGATAAAAATATATATATTATACAGTATTTTGTCTTCATGCGCGTGCGCAGAATCACTATAGGCAGCACGATTTGATAGGGAGCATAGACTGGCAGAAAAACCGGCGGGGAAAGAAAACACAGATTAATGGTTGAACCTTTCGCAGTATAAATTCCTCAGTAGGAGGTGGGGTCTGGGTGTGATCCAAAGATCAGCCTTCCACCCCGTGATGTGTTCATGGCTCCATGTGTTCATTATAGATGGGTGAGGCGCGCTGTGGCTACGTGACTAAACATCTTGCTTCCTCTTTCCAACGTCATCGGGGCTTGCACAAACATATCCTGCTTTGTGTCTGCAGGTTTCAGACGCATTGCCTCACCCAGAGCCCGGGGCGAAGCTGCAATGAGTTGGAACGCACCCAGAGGAGGCAGAATGCTAATATCCACTTCACGTGGATACTTTGTGTGTGTGTGTGTGTGTGTGTGTGTGTGTGTGTGTGTGTGTGTGTGTGTGTGTGTGTGTGTGTGTGTGTGTGTGTGTGTGTGTGTGTGTGTGTGTGTGTGTGTGTGTGTGTGTGTGTGTGTGTGTGTGTGTGTGTACGCGTTGTGTTTCTCATCGTGTAGTGTACTTTCCATCATTTGTTTTTAATCTGGTCTTTCAGTCATAGTAATATTCGATTTTTCCGTTTCAAAGCACATAAAACCTTATAGTAGGGCTATGTCCTTATTTCGTGGAGAACAGCCCTACATACACACGCTGCAGACGAGAAATAAATCGCATTTACGTGTCGTCCATGTGTGGGATCGCCTGTATATTAAAAGTGTGTGCGGTTTTGTTGGCTTTCCTTCATGCTACCGGCGACTGCCTGCCAAAAAAAAGCAGTCAGTCGCATTATATTCATATCGTAACGCCGAACCCATTCAAGGTTTACAGCACGCTGGAAACCCCCTCCATGTGAGTCTCATGTTAGGGTTGGGTAATGCGGATGTCTTTCGCTTTCTTTGTTATAACGACCAAAAGTACGCGTGCACTACGCTGTACAAACACCCATACACACACACACTGAATGGGCTTAAATTCGCACCAGAATCGTGCTCATCTCGAACATAGTAGCGCAACCGGTTCAATAACACAATCAGCCAGCACGTGCTCGAGGCTGCTAAACGTTTCCAGGGGGTAGAGAAATGCATGTGCGACCCACCTCATTCACTGCACACCACTAGTAGAGGCGTTGTTGTGCATTGAGAAAAAAAAACGGCGCTGCTGCGTCGCTGATCGCTTCAGCCTCTCCCGGAGAACCGACCGTTCAGTGGTTTAAGCGGCGAGCTACCAGGACCGGTTGTGTGACGATTGTTTTCCCTCTGCAAACCCTTCAGATAGTTTCGTTTTTTAAACGCCCCGATTGGTAGAGTGCAACCACAGCCATTTTGTCGTATTCTCCAAAACCAGCTCCTTGTTCAGTTCACTTATTGAATGCAATAGTTCCCTTCCCTTCCCTCCCTCCCCACACACCTCCTCCCCCCCCCAACACACACACACACACACACACACACACACACACACACACACACACACACACACACACACACACACACACACACACACACACACACACACACACACTGAACGCAACGCCACGGTGACTGGGTGTAGTTTTTGGCCCAGTGGTTCTCACTGATAAAATAAAAAAGGGGGATGTGACTGACGAGAGAGAGGGTTTGCGCTAAAGGGGGCTGTCGAAGAATCAAGTCAATAGACGCGAAGCTAGAGCAGGCTAGAGACGAGAGAGGAGCCACCGCGGGTTGAATGCTGGCCGGTGACGTCACTGCCCCACACATTGAGCCAGCAGCGGAGTTGTGGGCAGCAGCAGCAGAGAGAGAGAGAGAGAGACAGAGGCGCGCCGTAGTAAAGAGTGCACACTGTCATGAAGTTCTCCCTCTGACTCCATCGGTGTGTTGCTGTCGGGAGAGGACGGATTTTCGACCCCCCCAAATCCCGGATCACGTCCCGGTTTTCACTTTTTCAGCGGAGGACCCCCCCATTTGGAACAGACTCGAGCGTGAACCCTGGGAACACAATTTTTTCGGGTGTTTTTTTTTGGGTGGCGGTAAGCAATGTCGTCCGCGGCGGTCGCTGCTTCTCGGAGGCAGTCGTGTTATTTATGTGACCTGCCGCGCATGCCGTGGGCCATGATCTGGGATTTTACCGAGCCCGTGTGCAGGGGATGTGTCAACTACGAGGGCGCGGACCGGATCGAGTTTGTGATTGAGACCGCCCGACAGCTAAAGAGGGCTCACGGATTTCAGGAGGGCAGATCTCCCGGGCCGGGGAAGTCCCAGCTCTCTGGGAAAGAGATTCAGGCTATCAACCATTCGGCTGGAGACCCCGGCTCGCGGCCGCCCCCCCAGCCCTTGGATCGCTACCCCCTCTCCTCCGACCGGCCGCCCAGGCTGGGTCCCGAGTATCAGTCTGGGAGGCAAGTGAACGGCCTCCCTGCCCCGAACGGATTTCCTAAACCAGATGACCCGCCAGAACTGAACCGCCAGAGCCCAAATCCTCGCAGGAATAGCACGGTGCCCCCGAACCTAGTGTCTTTGGGCAACGGGGGGAACATGCCCCCAGGGGTGCACGCTATCAACGGTAGACCCGGACAGATGGGGCTCCCGTCGGCGTTGTCGTCCGGCAGCCCGAACGACCTGGGCAGCAAGAGACCCGCCTCGGTGTCGAGCACGGAGCACGAACGGGAGGTGAAGGATAAGCACAGACAGGCGGACAGCCTCACGCCGGAGATCTCCGAAAGCCACAAAAACAGGGCCGAGCAGGACTGGATTGGCAAGGGCAAAACGGTGAGGGACCTGATGGCTCTGCACACGTTCGACAGCCGCTTCAAGAAGGACCATGCGGCCATGCAACAAAGGGTGATGGGCTACGAGGCGAGCGCCACGGCGTCAAAATCAGGTAAGCACCGCTACGGTGGTCCCGCATGACCATACCGATACCGTCTGTTTTCCTGCTTAACCGACCGTAAGATGGGTCACATGTGTTGGTGTTGTCCCCGTCGAAAGCCAAACACGGTATTGAGATAGTATGGCTGACTAATGTGTTGAGTGTGCGCCAAAGAATTAACCCCCCAAAAAACACAACCCTATATGTGGCGTTTGTACTATGCAGCTTGTGGTTTCAGCCGGATGAATTATTCACTCTTGTCTGCCGCTGTGCCTCAACTCCGGTCTTCTGTTTAACCCCTTCCCACCACCAGACAGAGGAAAACACCCCCGCAGCATGAAGAGAAAAGCCTCCCCCGAGCCAGAGGGCGAGGGGACCGCGGCCAAGCTCAACGGCGAGGCGCAGCAGTGGTTACCGCCTCCCTCAGACGGCCACAAGATGCCCCCGGTGCCCCCACCCAGCTTCACCTCTCCCCCCTCCACCATATCGCCCCACCCCCGCACCACCCCACCCGAGGCGGCCCAGAACGGCCAGTCTCCCATGGCGGCGCTCATCCTGGCAGCCGACAACGCAGGCGGCAACAGCTCCCCCAAGGACGTGAACCAGGTGCACTCGACCACCCGCCGGAACAGCAGCAGCCCCCTGTCGCCTTCCTCCATGAGCCAGCGGAGGCTCAACCAGCGGGAGGGCTCCGGCGGCGGGACGCCCCATGTGCCGGGCATGGACCAGGTGCACCCCCAGAGCATTCCGGACTCGTCGGTGCCGGGGAGTATACCCCTGTGCTGCACCCTGTGCCACGAACGTCTGGAGGACACACACTTTGTCCAGTGCCCGTCCGTGCCCTCGCACAAGTTCTGCTTCCCGTGCTCCCGGGAGAGCATCAAGCAACAGGGGGCCACGGGGGAGGTGTACTGCCCCAGCGGGGAGAAGTGTCCCCTGGTGGGCTCAAACGTACCCTGGGCCTTCATGCAGGGGGAGATTGCCACCATCCTCGCGGGAGACGTCAAAGTAAAAAAGGAGAGGGACCCTTGATTTTGTTGAGAACACTTTTTGGGGGGGAGGGGGGGTAGGGATGAGGGGGGAGGGAGGGAGGGGTGGGGGAATCAGAAATATGAGTATAAATATATAAATATCACATACATACCATTCAAAACAAACAAACTAACGGACTTGTACATATTGGACCCAAGGGAAGAGTATACTTCGTAAACATGGTTGTATAATTTTTGATTTTTGAATACATTGTGTTTCTATATTTTTGAAGATAAAGGTATGTACTCATTATAATGGACTACGTTCCTATTCGTTGATGTTTAACACAATTCTTGATGTACTTTTAGGTCTGGTGGCAGTTCCTGTTTAACGTAGAATGTGACTAATGCTACTCTACGAGCACTTGGCAAAACTGAAATGCTTTTAGTTGTACTTGTATGCACTTGTTTAAAAATTGCCAAATACAATTTCTGATCTTGTATGAACTCATTGTCTGAGCTTGCTTCATTTAAATGATACCGACCATAACCTCCCCTTCCCCTTTTTGGCTCAAGTATGAGCTGTTACTACTACTAGGTGATTCTGCTGTGAGAGAGACAGCCATGTTATGACCACACAGAACAGCCCACTGGAGGCAGGGCTGCACAGCCACACAGCCAGCTTCAAAGCTCAGCACTCAGCCTTCCTATGGATATTTTTAAAATGAATGTCGTAAATACACACTGATGAATATCTCCCCTAGGATTGTAGACCCCCCCCCCCCCCCCCCCTACTGTATCTTATTGCGGCATACAGAATAAGGTGCAGAGTCATGTTCACTAGAGGAAATCTGTTGAGTCAGTAGCAGGGGAAAGTGCGTGGTCGTCGGCAGGTTACTATCCTGCATCCCACAAACGGCGCATTTAAACACTTAAGCTTAATGAATTGAACTGTAGACATATTAGCAGTTGGAATATTTTACATTTTAAAACGAGTCTATGGTTTGTGACGTGTATCGCATGGGGCTTCGGGTGGTATGCGGTCTTATAAAATAAGAGTTCTTTCGACATGTTTTTCCAAGTACGAGCCCCTCCACGAGATGATTAATACTTGACTAACTTAATGAAAACGCACCAACCTTTGAACTTTGGCCGCGTAGACATTTTATAAACAAATATAAACAATCGGAAGCCTGTTGTTGTGCAAACGTGACGACATTCTTGCAGCGAGTCACATGATCGCTGCGAGAATTTTTCCGCCTTTCCTTTGCACAACGTCAACAAAAGCTTGCACATTCGCCACCGGTGTCTTCATGCAGGGCCTGTGCGGCACGCCAGCGTGCGTGCACTATTATTCACCTCAAGTTGCAACATTCACGCATCCCGTCTCGCAACCTCACTATAAACACAAACGTTGTGTGGGTGTATGTGTGTGGCACGACAACGTGTCAGTCACTGCAATGTGCTGCATGCATCTTCCTCCCTAGACAAAGAACCTCTTGTTGGGGGCTTATAAAAGGCATTCTGCAATTCAGAAACAAGGTAATTCTAAGGGATAAGGGACGTCTTAGTCTACGGTTGCGTGATGCACACATTGTTACCTATTTGTGTCAGTCTTTGTGAAATGTACACTCTTTGCCAACTGATGTCCAGCGAGTGGCCGTTCACATCACTTTTTAGTTCTCCCAATAGGCCTATATGCGTTTACTATCCGCTAGTCTTTTTATAAACACATTGCCCTGGACAATGCAGCATACTATACTGCACCACATTTACTATAGCCTACATATTTATAGGTGTTTGGTATTTTCTACAATGTTGGGTTCATTAGCAAAGCATACCGTATTTCCCTTTTTATTTATCACTGCTTTGTTTGACTGACTGATATAGTCAGTGGTTGGAAGTGAATGCTACATCTTGTTCAAAGGAATCCATTTAGAGCACCAGCTTTCAATGCTGATATTCTTCAATGAATATTAACCTTCATGTGTTTCAACAGAAACTGTTCTATTTTTATGGAGGTATGTTTTGCAACATAGCTGTGACGTGTGTGTGTGTGTGTGTGTGTGTGTGTGTGTGTGTGTGTGTGTGTGTGTGTGTGTGTGTGTGTGTGTGTGTGTGTGTGTGTGTGTGTGTGTGTGTGTCTGAAGTCATTTTCCGTTTGTCTGACATTTATCTGGGACTTATCAGTCGGACTTTGATTGCTGAAAGACTGCCACCCAGCCTGATAAAGGGAGATTGTCTGCTATTGACTTGCATGTGACTCCAGGACAGCGACCCCAGCCCTTCCATATTCACAGTCTGTCAAGCTTAACCGCTGCTGACAAACACATCAGCATGACACATAGTGCAATCTGAGGTTTTTTTTTTAAATTATTTACCACTGTGACCTACTTGCTCCTCAAGCCGGTGGTACGAGAGCTAGAGGAATAAACTGCAGATTTATCTTTAGTGTTTAGCCGCGCATATGGCCGAAACATTTTATGGATAAAAAAACAACAACACAACATGCTTGACCTAGCGTGTGATGCGAAGCCACACACAGGTGACTGTAACCGCATGTGTTTATCACACTAATGCTGCACACCTCCCACAATGTACTGATAAAGTGTTCACTTTAACGGCTTGGGTCACAACACAGTGGTCAGTCGCATGGCTACGAGGGCGTTGGGTAAACATGAGGTTCCTGGATACTGTTTGTCGAATGATGTGCTGAAAGACATTACCCCCCCCCCCCCTTCCCCAGCCATGGGTCATTATCTATCTGTAAAATGATGTATTTCTAATTCTCTAGCAGATTCACTGCGGAAGGAAATTCTGGAGAGAGGTGCTGTGATGGCTGGTGTATGCAACGAGCACACTAAGGTAAAGCAGTTTGTGTTCATAAAGGAAATAAGTTTGGAAAAGAAGTTAAATATTGGATGGTGCTACTATTGGTTATAACTTTGACCTACATAGAGCCACCTTTTCATCCCACCGTGTAGCGATAAGGCACTATGAATCACCCTTTTCACAATATCTGTTAAATATTACCCCGGTGGAGAGACGTCAACAATGTTCTCAGGTTCAAACTCCGACCTGTCAGAGCTTCCCATTCCTTTTCTTGGGAACATCGCTGTATCAGTTGACCTTCCTCCTAGACCTCATGAATGGAAAACACATCGAGGCCTAACCTGCACCTGGGCAGAGTCCAACCGCCTCGCGTGATAATATCACTACGCAGTTAACAGAAAATAGCCTTCCTCCTCTATTGCCTTCGTTGACGCATCGTATTTTCTTGAAACATTCCCTCAATCAAATGACACCATGACCTACGGTCAGTTTCGGTCTCAAGGTGGATGTTTCGCAATCTATCAGAAGTGTTTCCCGTTAACAGGGGGGGGGGGGGTAAGAAGTGTTCCTGATATGGACACGTGGCCACAGAGATCTTATCTAGAAGGGTCTTCTGCCACTGCCGTTCAGCTCGATCAATGGTCGTAAAGTTCCCCTATTGACCGGAAGATGTATTTATTTGAAGCTGCCCCTTTTAATCAAGGTAAGTGAAAGGCATTAACCGAAGTGAGGTAAACAGTTGGTTGGCGCCCTGGCTGTTCCCATTTCCTTTAATGGTTAACTGAATTGTATGTCGGCACACGGCTTTTTGCACACTGATGTTGACCAGACACACACCGCGGCTCGGGCAGCAGTTCTTATCTGTTGGCTTTTGAGCGGGTTGTCAGTCTTATCTTTCATGTTTCCCGCTTTCCATCCCTGTAAATGTATACTGCTCGGTTTTGGACGCTATGTACTAGTGGTAAGGCCTGACCAGATATTGGGGAAGTATCTTTGTCTAAGAAATGTACATGAAGGCCTTGCAAAGATGAGAGACACAGATATAGCGGCTGTTCCTTCTCCACTGTGTCACTGATGCGACAGGGCTTGTACGTTGCGACATCATATCACATCGCAGGGTTAGGAGCATGCGATTGCCAGTTACTATCGTGGTAGTAAAGGCTTTCTGTTGGTTCATCGTGAAATGATTGATCATACTGGGAAGAAATGCTTGTGTTCAAATGCCACGGCGTTTCACATACAAGACATGGAAAAACAACTTTTTCAATAGCATAGGAAACGGTATGTTTACATTAATTTTAGGTTTTATAAAAAAAAAAAAAACTTCAAAAAAATCCCATGATTCATTCTGGTGTACGAGCCATATCGCGATCTCGACTTTTCCCCCTGCACACCGACGTCTGCCCGACACAGCCCCACTTCTCCACGAGCAAGGTGTCAAACCTTATCAAACTCACTATAATATTTTCTAAAGAATTGAGTTTGGCACGAGCATAGAGAGGGGGCTTTTGGGGGTGGAGGGGTAGGGGGGGTGCCTGATCCAGCCAGCTGTTTCTCTAATGAATCTATGTTTAGAACCATAAATCAAAAGGCTGTGTCGTTCTGCCGTAATCCCCTGAAAGAGCGTAGAGACAAGGATGTGCCAAAAGGAGAATCTGGTCCACATTTCTCCGCTCCCAGTATAACTTATCCACCGGTTTAATTTTAGACCTGTCAGGGAAAACAAGGTCACCGCAAATGCTGTATCGGGGACACGCTCGGATGAGCTGCCTCCTCCTCCTCCTCCTTCTTCTTCTTCTGTGTTTTTTTTTTTCCTGAGCAGCCAAAGTTTCCCTTTGGAGTCGTGATGTGGGGATGGTGCCGAGACTAAGTAATGATGGTTGCTCCGCTCAGCTTCGGGGGTTGAAGAAGATGGAGCTCAAACCAGCAATTAGGGGAAGTGTTGCCAAGTCCGCAGGATATGTGAACGAAAACAGAAAAACCCCCTTCGGATTTTTTTTGGCTTAGGCCGAGAAGGTGGCTTACATGTGGCGCTGACATCGCCTGCGTACCACTGCGGCCTGCAGCGTTCGCTCTATTTTGATGTGGAAAGGCTTCTTCTGTGGGCAAAATGGGCGGGGATGGGGGTGTGTGTGTGTGGGGGGGGGTGACTTACACTCCTCTACAGACACACACTGCATTGAACGTGTATGGTACATGCATCTGTTTCACTCTGCCTTTGGCAAAAAAACATCCCAAAGCTCTGCGGCGTATTTCAATGTAGAGAATTATGTGGAAAGGCAGACGAAAGCCTCTGAGCCTTGTTTATCGAGGTATTCTTTCATGAGAGATCTGTTTTTACTCTTCATCCTCCTCCTTCTCCCGGGGCCTTTAATGCTGGTCTTCCTGCGCTGTATTCTCTAGCTCCTCCCTTCTGCTTTGTGAACCCGCATTTCTGCTTTCATCGTGTAATCTCAGATCTGCACCTGTTCTATCTTCCTTTTCTCTCTGCCAGACACTAATGCTCATGCCCGCAGTAGCCCTCTATTCCTCCTCTCTGTGGCGTGGCTGTGAATCAAGTCTGTGAAATGGAAATGGAGTCTCTCTCTCCCTCTCCCTATCTCTCTCCCTGTCTGTCTCTATCTCTCTCCTCTCCCTTCCCTCCCTCCCTTCCTCACTCCTTTTGCAGACATCAAAACGAGGCTGTCTCCAATGTTTTTCTCAGATCTTGGAGTGCTGCCAAATCTTAAAAAGTGGAGCAGAGAGAGAGGGAGAGAGGAGGGAGGGAGGGAGAGGGAGAGAGAGAGAGAGAGAGAGAGAGAGAGAGGAGAGAGAGAGAGAGAGAGAGAGAGAGAGAGAGGAGAGAAGAGAGAGAGAGAGAGAGAGAGAGAGAGAGAGAGAGAGAGAAGGGAGAGAGAGAGAGAGAGAGAGAGAGAGAGAGAGAGAGAGAGAGAGAGAGAGAGAGAGAGAGTAAGGAAAACATGGGACTAATCCAAATTAGGCCCTGGACTCCTGCTTTGGCCGGGCTGATCGCAGTTCCTTTCGGTTTTTGCTGAGTCACTGCTTCGGCTTCTGAGTCAGCTTGATGAGATGGTATTCTGATAACGTACCGAGCGCTGAACCAAACGAGAAACAAGGTCACTATCCTCTCAAATTAAAAACACTCAAATGTCTAAATATTAATGTGTCGGTAAACATATAAGTAGCTGGGAGCTATACACTCACTCTTGGTTGGAAATGTTTTTCTTCTGTGCATACGCACTCAAACTAAAATCCAAACCTCATCGCATCAAACGCACGGCACCAACTCCAACCCCCTTTTTTAATTTAAAAGGTCTATAAGCGGATTGTTTACTATGTCTGTCATGCCATCTTTTGAAAGTTAAACTTGCCTATCGGTGCCAGACGACTTAAGGGTAAACATGTGAGCACAAGTGCCTCTTTATTGAAGAGATATTCCCGGCCAGCTGTCCCGCGGTCGACTTTCATCGTGGCTCCGTGTGAAGTGTGAATGAGCCCCAGCAAACAGAGCTGCGGTGAGTTCCGCACAAGAGGACAGGCCCGGCGCGTACTTCCGTCGAGTGTGAGGCCGGGCCACCGGTGTTGCCACGGCAATCACACCCCCCACCCTCCCACTCCCTCCCACTCCCCTCCCCAGTTGTCTGCCTTTCAAACCGGCCATCCTCTTGTGTTAGGCTACCAGCGGAGGAGGCTGTCTGGGCGGTTAGCCTGGCTACGGGGTTGTTGTGGTGGGTGGGTCTGGTGGAAGGTGACTGGTTAGTCCTTTACAGCCCTCAGGGCCTTGTTTAGTCAGCTGAGGGGGCAGAGAGAGAGCTCTGGGTTCAAATGGATGGTGTTTGCTTGTGGAGCGGCCATCTGTGCTTTTGCTTTTAAAGAGCTGAATAACGCATCCAGGCCAAAAGCTGTAAACAAGCCGAAAGCGGGGTTGTTCCGCGCGGGCGTGTTTTTTTTTTTTTTCTCGGTTTTGGGACGTTCATGTCGGGAAGTTTAATTAAACGTGCACGTGTGTCGCGGGGCTGCGCTTTGTGGCTAATGTGCTGAGATACGTCGAGATATATACGTGTGTTGCTTGGCTATCTCGCCTGCGTCTGCTGCCTGGGGGGGGGGCCGCTGGTGAGGGGGCGGCCAATAGCCTGGCTCGCTCGGGCTTTGATCGGACGGATGGATCGGAGGCCGCGGTGTGTCAGCAGATCCAAAGTGATGGATTATGAGACGCCCTGGGCGGCTTATTCCCCCCTCTGCCCCGTCCTGCCTTTTCCCCCCTCCTCTCTATCTCCTTTTAATCTATCTAATGTTCACTGGTTCCTCATCTCCTAGTCCACCTCGTCGCCCGCCACGGGGCCCCGGGGCCAGTCACAGTGGGTTGCGAGTTTGAGTGAGGGCACGGCACGGCAGTAAACAACTGCTCTGTGCCACAACCAAACCATTTTAACGTTTAGCATCTCATGCCAAACTTCAAAGGGCCACAAGAATGTCTGGGGCCAGTGGATAGCCTTTTTTTTTCTTTTCTCTGTTGTATAAATAAAGAATTCCTCGGGAAATTCAAAGTGTTGTGCAACGCCCCTTCTGGTCCCCACATTACAGAGATGGATGTCAGGATATACACTCTCCATTCTCTGCTAATCTTTTTAGCTTTCTTTGTGTTTGTGTGTGTGTGTGTGTGTGTGTGTGTGTGTGTGTGCTTGTGTGTGTGTTTTTGTGTTTGTGTGCATGGCTGACACTCACGCCCGCACACACTTGCATGGAAGCACTTTAGTCTGTTGTAGGTTACATAACACTGAGTGGGAGCTATTTCTCCTCTCGGCACTAATGTTGTTGTCAATCAAGACTTCATAGCAGCTGCCACTGCACAAACTCTACAGAGAGAGAAATAAGCCTGTACCCCTTTTGTTCACTTTTCCCTGCCCGTCAAGAGATTCCTTCTCTTCCCCCCCCCACCCTCCCCCTGTGTACTCTGTCTTCCTCTGGTGTCTTTGTTTGTCTGTTGAAAATAGTTTTCCCGACACGTGTTTGCAAATGCTATGCTGTGAACATTGGAACATGAGAGAGAGAGAGAGAGAGAGAGAGAGAGAGAGAGAGAGAGAGAGAGAGAGAGAGAGAGAGAGAGAGAGAGAGAGAAGAGAGAGAGAGAGAGAGAGAGAGAGAGAGAGAGAGAGAGAGAGAGAGAGAGAGAGAGAGAGAGAGAGAGAGAGAGAGAGAGAGAGAGAGAGAGAGGCGCTGGAGGCCAGGGTCTCGGGGTCAGCTGTGAAAATAGGCAGGGCCTGCGCTTGACAGGTGATGTCTATTATTGGAGGCGGCGGTGACTTGGAGGGTGTTACACAACAGCGTGCCACAGCCGGGGTTGTTTCGGGAGGCCTGCAGAGGCCGCGGGGAATCCGATCGCTTGGGCGCAGTGAGACCCCCGACAGGTGGTGACGGACCACGCACAGCGGACCTCCTGCTGCCGATGGCGGCGGCGGCGGCGGTGGTGGTGGTGGGTGTAAGGTTTGGGGGGGGGGGGGGGCAAGGTTGGGTTGGGTGTTGATGGAAACAGGCTCGGAGCCTTGCTGCCTCGGCGGCGTCGGGGGTGTGGGGTGTTGGGGGGTAGGGGGGGGGGCATTCCGAGAGCCCTCCTCGTGTACGAACTCGCTCCATGACGGCGGAGCCCACCGAGCCGCCGCGCTTGTGCTCCGCCCGTCAGCGAGCGGCTGCAGCGGTGGCGGCGCGCTAATGACAGGCCACGCTGGATCTACTGTGTACGCGTCCGCCGGCCTGTAATGATATAATCATAGGGCCCCGGCGGCAGCATCCCTCTCCCATATGCTGCTCCCCAGCCCCCAGGTCCCCTTCCTTTGACTGGAATGTCGAGTTGGGTGGCGGGCAGGGTGGTGGGCTTAGGGGCAGGGGGTGGGGGTGGGAGAGGGAGGGGGAGGGGTGGCGGATGGGGCGAGGTCGTGATGTTCCGATGTGCTCCAGAGTGATGGCTACCTCTACGTGGCTGTGCTCCGGATGGGAGGGGTGGAGGGGACGGGGACTGGGGAGGGAGCAGGGTGGTGCGAGGGGTGGGGGTAGTGTGAGTTTGAGTAAGTCCGGGCAGCGGGCCAAGCATGCCGATGTAGAGGGACGGGTGCAGAGAGGGAGGGAGGGAGGGAGGGAGGGAGGGGGGGGAGAGGGAGAGGGAGAGAGAGAGGGACTGACTCTTTCGCGCTGGCGCAGTGTCAGCTTGACTAGCACACAGCTGCTTCTGGAAAATTCTGCACCCTGCCCCAGTAAACCGCCAGGCATTACATGAATAACAAGAATGGCCTTGCCTTCCACGGCGGATGCTCTTTTGACGCGGTCCTAGCAGACTGGTGAAAATGGCCTGGCCTTGCACATAGTGGAAAAGTCAACAATGAAGGGGAGACCAGCGCACAATGAGGAAATGAAATCCCTGGTTTAGACCGGCTTTGTCTGGACAAGAGTGCAGTTGACACAGAACCCGAGGGCTGCGGGGGGAAAGGCTGTGTAACAATATGCCGACTGATGTGTTTTGATGGGGTAACTTGTGCACCAGCCAGGCACTAATTGCGGAGTAAGAAGGCACCAGAGGAGCTTTAGCAGCACGGGGATTTCACATATTTATATTCAGTGTTTTGTTTTTTTTTCCGTCCGAGCACCGAGAGGGCGAGGGAGGGAGGGAGGGAGGCAGGGAGGGAGGGAGAGAGAGGGAGAGCGAGCCAGGGAGCAAAAAACAAGCAACCAAGGCTTTTGGAGAAAAAAAAAAGAGAGAAAGGCTAAGACACGTTGTCACGGCGATACCGGGGGCCGTTCTGCACGCGCACAGTCAACACCCTGAGCGCCGGGGGGGTCTGAGTGCCGGCCGTGCAGCGAGCGTATGTCGCTCGGCACACAAGATAACGCCGGCTCTTAGCGGTCGCCGGCCATTAGCGGCGCCCCCCCCCCCGCACGGCTGACGTTTTTCCGGCCAACCTGTCGGGACACGGCCGATAAGGAGACAAGTTGTCTACTCATCTCTTCTCCTCCTCCCGGTGCTCCCACCGCTAGCCTGGCTAGCCTCGTGCTCCTCCTCCCCTCG
>OLKM01000486.1:0-23100 GCA_900291075.1 Melanogrammus aeglefinus | reverse complement strand
TGGGGCGCTTGGCGCTGGGCACACATTCTTCCCCGGGGTTTATCCATCAGCCAGTTGATGCAAAGCCCTGCCTACTGCCCCCCCATCACACACACACACACACACACACACACACACACACACACACACACACACACACACACACACACACACACACACACACACACACACACACACACACACACACACACACACCCTCTCCCACCCCCTCTTCTCTACTATGCCTTCGTAACATAACACGAGCCTCGCCATTCTATCTATTCATCTCTTAGCATGCATGCACTGAATGGCACTGGCTCGCCCCCGCCCTGCCCAGAGTTTCTTCCTTTCTTTCACTGTCTCTCTCGCGTTCTCTTTCTCTTTCGCTCTCTCTCTCAACTCTCTCTCTCTCTCTCTCTCTCTCTCTCTCTCTCTCTCTCTCTCTCTCTCTCTCTCTCTCTCTCTCTCTCTCTCTCTCTCTCTCTCCTCTCTCTCTTTCTCTCTCTCTCTCTCTCTCCCCCACAATCTCTCTCTGCAACACTTGTCCCCCCTGCCCTCTCTCTCCCCCGCTCTCTCTCCCCCCCTCCCGGCCCTCTCCCCCCCCGCTCTTCTCCGTCAGTCCCCCTGTGCCGTCTCTTCGCCCGCTGCCAGCGTTGAGGCCATTAGCTATCAGCGAAGAGCCTGGGCTTTTTCTAAAGCCTAAACACAACAACATAACAACAACAACAACAACAACAGCAGCAGCAGCCCTGAAAACCTCAAAATGGCCAGAAACGGAAAATGGAGGGCTAGGATTCACGCAGGGCTACAGTAGTAGCGGTGGCAGGGAATGAGAAAGAGAGAGAGAGAGAGAGAGAGAGAGGGCACGCGAGAGAGAATGTGTGGGCAACCGGCAGTTTTTGGCTCTTTGCCCAGCGCAAATAGCAGCAGTGCAGCATGTCAATATGGCAGTTGTCATGGAAACTAGGGCGCCGCACACACACCACAACGCAGCCAGAGTAGGACCTTGAAGCCGGCGGACCTTTTCTGCATTGATCTGAGAGAAAATTAAAATGGTTCAGTCACAGAAAAAACAACAACAAACACGCTTCCAAGAATTCCACTCGCGTTTTAAAACGGAAGCAACAACAACCCCCCACCGTTAAGATAAATGAGTACATTTATAGAAGCTATACATTCTAATCTGTCCCATTGTGATTACTATTGCACAGAGTCTGGTGTCTCATGGGTGGATTTTGCCATTGGACGGTGTCCAACTTTAAAAAGGGGGAAGGAAGCAAACGTCGAAATATTTCATGGCAGGCGGCGTGGTCACGTCTCAACGGTTTATTACATTATTCATGCATCTAACTGCCGCTATCTGGGCTCCGTTTCCGCGGTGACCTTGAACAGTGGGAGCGTGGCGTATCTCTTCAGCCGACACTGTTAATATTTATTTAGATTACGAGGAATCGAAATATCCCTACGTGTTAATGGCGCTCTCTGTAATCTGTCATCCCAGTACAGGCTGTTCGGAGCGGTGTTTACAAGTCTGTATCCTTTAGACGTAACAGGCCCTTCAGTTTAGGTGACTTCCGAAAGGGCCGAAGGGGGAAATTCCTACTTAGCACTTAACTTCCTTTTCTCCTTTTTCTCTTTGTCCGACTTAATCCTTTTCAGGAGTGTATATTGTACTGGGGTCAGCTCCTTGAGGAGTATATTGTATTGTTCTTGTATTTAGTGTTATTGTACAGTTATGATTATAACATCATGTTGTCTTTGTTATTTTCTATTCCTTATTTGTTCACAATAACCTATAAGCAGCCCGAGACGTCACGGTGGAACCACAAAGAAGGAACCGAGTGTAACTGGTTCCATTTTAGATACACCCTTACCCTTACAGCCGTGTGTCTGTGTGTGTGTGCCGTGTGTCTGTGTGTGTGTGTGTGTGTGTGTGTGTGTGTGTGTGTGTGTGTGTGTGTGTGTGTGTGTGTGTGTGTGTGTGTGTGCCCCTATGTGTGCGGGTGTGCCCACAAGGACAGCTAAAGGACAGCCCTGCCAGCAACACCTCGCCTGGCATACTTATTCACGTCTGACCCCAGCTGTACTGGTATCGCCGGTCGAGGGAGATTGTGCTAACTATAGCACCTTAGTACTTTCCAGAACTCTATATCGGTGCCTGTGATTGGCCCAGCAGCTGCGCCGGCCTCGGCGTCTGTAGCCGCTCCTGGGGAAGCAGATGAAAGTGCTGATGTGTCCCGTTATTTCAGTTGGCGCGCTGCCCCAGAGGGCAATGTATTTGTAGAGGAGATCGGGTCCGAGATTGGCATGGAGAAGGCAGGAGGGAGGGAGGGAGGGAGGGAGATGGAGGGAGGGAGATGGAGGGAGGGAGATGGAGGGAGGGAGGGAGAGAGGGAGAGAGAAAGAGAGAGGGAGAGGGAGAGAGAGAGAGAGAGAGAGAGAGATGGACGGAGGAAGAGATCCGTGCCCGGAGGCGATCTGAGCAGTGCGTTTTCTCCCAGAATGCAATGCGATCGTTATTGCCCACATGCCCCCCCCCCCCCCCCCCATGTGGGAATCCAGGAGCAGGCGGGGGTGTGGATGGGGTGTGTGGGGGGGGGTGCGGGGGTTGTATCATCAGAATAGCTGACGGTACCAGCCACGGTGATGGGTACGGACATGAGCACTGGGGTTTGGCTGGCTCTCGGTGTCAGATGACTGTACTGTGCTCGGCCATCTTGGATCTCGGAGGCCTACATTCAGTCCTGGTGCTTCTCTTGTGGTGCTATATTAATCTCACTGCTGGGGATTTGTCTGTGCTGTGTTGTTATCATCGGTAGTTTATCTTTACGTTATTGTACATCTTATAAATGTTGTATGTATTAGTTGTATGATATTTTATAGTACGAATACACATCTGTGTTCAATCTTATCGCCATCTTATCTTGTGTGAAGTAAATGTGCTGCTGATACATAAATTAGTAATTGGCTATGGATCCGTCCTGCTAACCACTGTGTTTTATGACCAGAAGTGCCGGTGCCATCCACACCTCCTCAGATAATCTATTCTCATGCATGTAAATGACACGGCATTAATTAAGAGAGATACCATTAGATTGCTCCATAAATCATATTCCCCTGCGTTCACGCTTGGTCTCGCATCGCAATCTGCATCGTGTCCCCCCCCTCATAACGGCCTGCACCTCGGCACACGTGACGATTACACCGTACAATAAACCGAGCAGCGTCTGACACTGCCCATGGCGCAGCTTCTCCCGGCGTTATCACTGGCGTGATCCCTGGAGGATCCGCCCGCAATAACCTCTCGAGACGCCTCTGAGAGGTGGACTGATGCATGGTGATCCTCTGATGTCAGGGGAGGGAGGGAGGGAGGGAGGGAGGGAGGGAGGAGGGAGGGAGGAGAGGGAGGGAGGGAGGGAGGGAAGTCGCTGAGCTGGCTGGGAAACGAGTTGATGGTTGAATCCGTAACGGCCTTACCCCGGGACGTAGTGCCCCCCCGTCTCTCCGCAGGTCAGAACAAACAAAAACTGGTCAGGTGGAGCAGAGAATCCACGGAGCACGTCGTCCGACGTGGCCACGGGGCTCCTGCCCTCCCCCCCCCCCCCCCCCCCCCCCCCACCCCCATCGTGGTTTCACGAGGGTCGCCTAGAATATGATCGGGGTAAACATTGGCTTGATTCTTCTCTCCCCGCAGATCTGAATCACACGACTGTGTGGACAAAGGGAGCCAGACGCAAACGTCTTTGTTGTTTTAGCAGGGAGCATGTGATCGTCCGCGCACACCAAAGAGCCACGCTCTTAGCTTCTTAGCAACGCCCCCCCCTCACCACCACCACCCCCACCACCACCACCACCACCACCACCATTCTCCCACACCCAACACAGAGAGTGTCTGTGACCACACAAACAAAGGTCAGTGTACCATGTCGTCACACACAGTTTTTTTTTTTTTCACACTCGCAGGGCACGTCTTCAGAGACGGTGGTGAAAAAAAAAGAGAAAGTACACACACAACATCTTTTGTTTTTGATGAACACAAGGCTCTCCTTTGTTTTGTTTCACTCCGGGCCGTGATGTCGTCACCGGGGGATGGCGGTTCGTCCCATCGGTGACCTTTGCATCCCAGGGTAGTTGATCTGAAAGAGTCCCCCACTTTAGGACTTTGCCTCCGTAACCGGGGCGATGGGTTCCATTGCACGGTTACAAAGAAAAGTCGCAAACAAACACACACACACACACACACACCGGACCTGGCTACGTGCAGGCGAGTGCATTCGTCTGCAACACATGATAGGTGGCAGTAGCTCAGGAGGTAGAGGGGGTTGGCTGGCAACCTGAAGGTTGTTGGTTCGATCCCCGGCTCCTCCTAGCTGAGTGTCATGGTGTCCTTGAGCAAGGCACCTAACCCTAACTGCTCCTGACGAGCTGGCTGTTGCCTTGCATGGTTGACTCCGCTGTCGGTGTGTGAATGTATGCGTGAATGGTGAGTGTGAGGCAATATTGTAAAGCGCTTTGAGTGGCCAATGGTTAGAAAAGCGCTATATAAATGCAGTCAAATAAAAAAAAAAAAAAATAGGAGGATGATACCCACATCTGTAGAACTCACTGAACGGTCTTTCAGTCTAGTACTTTTATCCCAGAGTCATGCTGCATGCTAGGCTCAATCCTCCCAGTGTGCCCGTGAGTCTCCGTTCTCATGATTACAAATCACACGGGGCTAAAACCGGCATGGCAAAAAAAAAACCTAGAGGAAAACATAGCTATATCCAGCGCCGGAGGAAGCATGTGTTTTTATGGGTCTCTCGCACAAGGGCTAACCTTTACACCCGGTACACAGCATAGCTCAGGCTAAATGACGTAATCACCATGATGGATGTGTCAGCCTTTGGCCCGGGGCTGCGCTGTGCGGGCCCCACTCCCCGAGGGACCGGTCGGCTAAACAGCCACAATCAGCTCCCATCAATACGTAAGCAGAGAGCTGATTCATGCTAACCACCACCATTACCCTCCACTGTGGAGCGTAGACGACACATTGGGTTCAGGAAACAGCAGACGGACGGATGGAGAGACGGACGGACAGACAGGCAGGCAGGCAGGCAGACAGGCGGGCAGGCAGACAGACAGACAGAGAGACAGGAGGAGAGTTTGGAACAAGTTATTTTAGGGCCAACTCTACTCAAGAGTTCCGGTGACAGCGCTCTGTGCACGCGAGCAGAGGATTGAGCGACGTTTTAGTCCCACGATCTCTGCCCGTCATCATTCATTTGCGTTCATTCGCCGAATCGGTTTCATTGCACCAAGTCGCATTTCCCTTTTTTATACTTTGCCGTCTCCCTCAAGCAAACGTTTTTCTTTATGTCAAGCTTTGCCTCAAAGTTTCGGCGGTAAGAAGCAGGAGGATGGAAACAAAACATCCGTACTTCGGCTTCTGCAGTCTCCTTGTTAGCTGACCAAATCACCGTGGATTCACATCAAAACATTTCACACGCTGCGCAATCAAAGACGGATTATTTATTAGGAGTCGCCGTCCAATTAGCTCCGCATGGATGTCTTTTCTTCTGGGCTGCCCGGATGTTCATTTGCACACAAAGGGGGCATTGTTGCTCTTTTAATAACCTGTGCAAAATCTGATCCTATCACATGCCGGGCCTCACTATGGTAACTTTAAGAGAGACACACACACGCACACACACACACACACACGCACGCACGCACGCACACACACACACACGACACACACACACACACACACGACACACACGCACCACCACACAACGCACGAGCGCATTTGAATCTTTAAGTAATAAAGTGTCGGGACATTCTGATCTACTTCTGTCAGTAAAGAGCAGTAGACACATGGTTAGGGGGTGGGGGGGGGAGCGAATGGAGCTGGGTGCTGATAATGACTCTAACAGCTGCACTCGACACATACAGAAATAGCCCTTCACTCGAGCGTGTGTCAGAATAGACCAGAGGTCGGATTTCAGCGGCCCTAACGTGGCTTTGGAATCGAGACGTCACAACAGACCAGATAGACCGCCTCGTCGTTTCAGTCACATTTTCCAAAAGGTTTTCAAAGTGTCCGATTGACACGCGGACGGTTTTGCTGGCCTACGTCTCACCGTGAGGCGATGTCTTGTGGCTTTGTGGGGTGTAGCTACTACTGCCTCTGCTGTGAAAACATAATAACGATCATATAACGACAGCCTAAACAGTAACACATTATAAACACACAGCCTATGTCCTATTAAAGCATTCATTTTGCAATACAAGACATACAAATGAAGACGCACATGCACACTCGGTGTGTCTTGATAGCGGGGTCCACGGAATCTACAACGCCACACAATTGAAGTGAACACGCACAGAGATGACGTCGAAGGCAACAGCCGGTTCACCAGCCACACAGCGCACCGTGAGCACCGCGGATAAATAAAGATTCAAAATACAAAACCACAAATCAAAAACGTAGACATGGTCTCAGGCAGCACCGCCCCCCCCCCCCCCACCGCCGCCTGTCTGGCTGGGTGGAGGCGGTGAGCAATGTGAGTTTAATTAGATCCTTCTAGGATATGACAACAGCCCCAGATAGCGTCCGGAGAGGAGCCACGTCACGCAGCCGTGGTTGTCATCTGTTGCTAGGCAGCGGGTGGGAGGGTGGGAGGGAAGGGAGGGAAGGGAGGGAGGTGAAACCTTGATACAAGCGGCGTTTGTCGGAAAGAAAAACTGGCCAATGGCGCCACATAAATGTAGGAGCTTAGTAATGTGTCGAGAGGGTGCTGGGTAAACACTTTCTAACCTTTTTGTATTTATTTTAATTAAACGCGGTTTAAAAAAGACAAAAGCCAAGTCCACTTCTGAATGAACGCCTTCTTCGAAACGTCGGTGAACACACCGCTTAAAGCAGGGCACCCCGTGGAAGAAGTGAAACCAATTCAGTCTTTCTGAAACCCTACTTTCACGCTGCACTTCTTTCAACGTGTGTGTGTGTGTGTGTGTGTGTGTGTGTGTGTGTGTGTGTGTGTGTGTGTGTGTGTGTGTGTGTGTGTGTGTGTGTGTGTGTGTGTGTGTGTGTGTGTGTGTGTGTGTGTGCACGCGAGAGGCCGTGTGTGTGTGTGTGCGCGTGCACGCGAGAGGCCACATGTGTGTGTGTTTGTGCGTGCGCACGGGAGATGCCATGTGTGTGTGTGTTTGTGCGCATCCACGGGAGAGGCCGTGTGTGTGTGTGTGTATGTGCACGCGAGAGGCCGTGTGTGTGTCTGCGCGTGCACGCGTGTGTGTGTGTGCACGCGAGAGGCCACGTGTGTGTGTGTGCGTTTGTGCGTGCGCACGGGAGAGGCCATGTGTGTGTGTGTGTGTGTGTTTGTGCGCATCCACGGGAGAGGCCGTGTGTGTGTGTGTTTGTGCGCGTGCACGGGAGAGGCCACGTGTGTGTGCCACCACCGGGCTTGTCGCTGGCCTACTTTGGGAGCTCGTGCGGGGCCCTGTCTGGAGTGACAGATTGAGACGGTGCTGGCGGGCCGAGGGGAGGCCGCCGCACCCCGGGGGGACCCGGGGACGACGGGGAGAGAGTGGGAAGAGGAGACTGAACCTCAGAACTCCTGGCCGGCGCCAGGCTGGGTTCTCTCGGCGTTTATAATGGGTGCCCTCAATCTCGCACCCTCCCCACCCCAAATAAACAGAGCTACTCTCAAATCCATGGGCGTCTATAAATTGTTATATTGTTGTTAGATAGATGTATTGTTTCTCTTTCTTCGGACAAATGGACTTGTTGTAAATCTCTTTGGATTAAAGATTTTGATAAATGGCCTGAATGTAAAATGCTTATCTCGGGATGTTGCATAAAGGTAATTGGGAGAAGGGTTATGTGTGTTTTTACTTGACTAAACCTGAATGGAGTTGGCGGAGTCTGTTCTAATGGAGGAATGTCTACCCGTCAAGGTGGAGACGGTTATAATGGAGGAACATGTCCCCGTCGAGGTGGAGACGGTTATAATGGGGGAACATCTTCTCGTCAGGGTGGAGACGGTTCTCTGAATCGTCGGTGCCATAACCTAGCTTATATAAGGCAGGCTTTCCTCCGCACAAACACAGAACATATTCAGAGGCATATTGCACTGAGAAAGCACACGTGGGCTGCAGAGAGATGCAGAGTGATGCTGGGAGGCAGAAAGCGGTTCAAAGAGACAGTCTGCGTGGAGAGGAGGGTCTAAATTTAACTCCGAGACAGAGGGGCTTGTGAAGCAGCCCCTCCGCCTGACTACAGCTCAATTATTCATCCGCACACCAAGTCTCTCGACTTTAAGGAAAAAAAAGCTTGACGGGCTTCTTCGTTCTCCTCCTTTCCCATGCGGTTTCATTCAGACGTGTGTGTGTGTGTGTACACACTCTCACACACAAACACATACACTCACACACACATGCACGTACGCACGCACACACACACACACACACACACACACACACACACACACACACACACACACACACACACACACACACACACACACACACACACACACACACACACACACACACACACACACACACACACACACACACACACACACGTCGGCCTTGCACAGTGCACCCTCTGGAACCACCAGGGTTTGTGAGAAAACATGGCTGACCCTTTGGCCTTCGAATCACTTTGCGAAAAGAAGAGACAAACAATTCATGGAACTGCCGGCGGTCGCTCAGGAGGAAGAGCGGGTTGCCTGGCAACCGGAAGGTCGCTGGTTCAATCCCTGGCTCCTCCTAGCCTGAGCGTCGAGGCACCTAACCCCGAATGCTCCCGATGCCCCGGCTTTGGCCTCGCATGGCTGGTGTGTGGAAGTGTGTATGAATGGGTGATTATGAGGCAATGATTGTAAAGTGCTGTGAGTGGGCACAGGTCTGAACTCGCTTTACAAATCAGCAGCCAACGTACCATTCCCTGTTAAGAGAGTTCAGAGGTCTCTGAACAACATACCCGACGTACACAAAGGAGACAACGGGTTTTTTTACGCGTGTATCCTGTTCACGCTAACTTCTTACTTCTTATTTCTGGCTGTTAAGTTAAGTTGTTGTGTCTACGCAAACCCCCAGATTCAATCTTCCCTGCCGTCGGAGTCTGTTTGGGATTCATTTCCACCCGGGTTTCCATGGCTACCTTACGGCCGTACTATGAATAGAAAGAACAACGCGCCACTGTCCTCCCCCCTTCGACTAAACGTTCCTCGATGTCAAAACATCTCCTTGAAACACAGGGCTTGGTATCTCTTCATTGTAAAGCGTGGTGGACCTGTGTGTGTGTGTGTGTGTGTGTGTGTGTGTGTGTGTGTGTGTGTGTGTGTGTGTGTGTGTGTGTGTGTGTGTGTGTGTGTGTGTGTGTGTGTGTGTGTGTGTGTGTGTGTATATGTGTGCTGTGGTTATTCCGCCCGGTCATTCAGGTGGTAATCTTTCCCGCAAGCCTCCCCTATAGTGCCAGGGCGTGTAGTAACAGGCTGCAGATAAGCCCTCTGTGATTAAGCCGTTACTTAGTAAAAAAAAAAACTCGGGCGAGCGTCACACGACCGGCACTGGGTGAACTGCTGAGTGCCGCCCTCTCCTAAGCCCTGTGACTGATGAGCAGACACCACACGCAGAACCTTTCACCTCCCCTGCCGCCCGGCCCGGCTGAGTTTACGACCTCCAGTGTGTAGGTGGCCCCAGGTAAACAGCACCCGACACCGCCGCCGCCGTAAGCAATCTAGTAGCGGCTCAGGGGCCTGCTGTGTTAATGATACAGGTTTTAAGACCCTAAGAGGCAAGCTGGCAAATAAGTGCTAAGACAGAGGGTTTCTAAATAGAAACACACCCAAGCACACACCCCTCTTTTGATAATGTGAGTGTAGCATCTTTCTGATGGCGAAGAGATGCTCTGGGAAAGTTATATTTAAGTTATTACGAACACCAGGTGTGTGAAATTAAAACCTTTTATAAGTGTCTTAGAAGATTGACAGCAAAAAACAAACTATACGTTTATTGTTCTATTTTTCCTTTATTGAATTTGGTTTTTCGCTATGCACAGATGTGTCCGCCAACGATCGGGAACATTGGAGAAAGATATGGCCTCGTTTCCAAAACTCCCCGTAGGAAACATTGTTCATTGACCGGTAGCTGTAATGATTTACCTCCCTGGTTATGTCAGGCCGCTCAGCACGGCTAACAGGTTGGTCCTGTGTTTATACGCCCGGTGAGCTGCTTAGATTTAGTGTTGGCTGAGCCTATCAGTGACAGACAGCAGGTACTATGGATCACGGACAGAGAGACGGAGAGAGATAGCGTCCGTTAATGGCAGTCCGACCCGCTGGTAACCCTTGATAAAGCCTCCTAGGACAGCGCTAGCGTCTGACCGGTCGATAGGAGAGGTGGGAGTCGCGTGGATTACATATCGTCGCAAACATTAGCGTTGGGGGTGTCGGGGGGGTTGAACTCACGGGGGCACTGTTCCTCATCAGCGATAATTCAGTCGCAGAAGAAGGGAGCCCACCCATCTGACTTCCATAAGAAGTCTGAGATAACTCTCGGCCACTCCGGTCTGTCGCTCGGCATGTGTTTTGCGAGCGAGGGAGTTGTTGTGGCTGTGAGAATAAGCAAAACAGACGCTGATGATCCGAGCTGTGCCGGGAACTCAGCCCTGCTGCTGGGGTCATGGAAAATGTCCTGTCCCCGTATCGCGCCCGAGTGTTTTTGTGTCTCTCCGGTAGTTACTTTCTTTCTCCGGGGGCGGGAGGGGAGATAAGCGCAGGGCCCCACGGTTCCCCAGAGGACAGCTGTTCCCATGGGAACGGTCCCGCAGCCCTCACCCAGCTGGTACCCACACATGCACCCGCTACTGTCCCACCCAAGGGTCCCTATCTGCTGTGGGTGGTGGTGGCGGTTGAACCCCAGGGAAAAATGTGTCATTGGGCCTGGCAACCATCCTACAATCTGGAAAAGCCATCCCCCTCACTGTGTGTGTGTGTGTGTGTGTGTGTGTGTGTGTGTGTGTGTGTGTGTTGTGTGTGTGTGTGTTGTGTGGTGTGTGTGTGTGTGTGTGTGTGTGTGTGTGTGTGTGTGTGTGTGTGTGTGTTGGATGTTTCTGTGTGTGTTGGGTGTGTGTGGTTTTATTGTGTGTGTGTGTGTGTGTTGCTGGGTGTGTTGTTTTGTGCGGGTGTTGTACGTTTCCTGTGTGTGTGTGTGTGTGTGTGTGTGTGTGTGTGTGTGTGCGTGCGCGGGTGTGTTGATTCAGACGAGGCAGATATGTGCTGCATGCTAATGACGTGATTCAGCCTTGAAGATATCAGCGATTTTTCTCTCTGCATAACAATTTTTGCTTTGATGCCCCTCCCTCCCCCCCCCCCACCCCCCTCCAACCCAGCCCGACACACGCATCTTCTAGCAGAGTGTGAGTTCATCACAAGTTTTTTTTTCTTCCCCAACAACTGTGTTGTGGTAGTAATCTTGGGCGGGGGTGTGCAGGAGGAGAGGGCTTAGTGAGCGATGCATCTCTCCCTTCAGCAGCTGAACACACTGCCAGGCTAGCTTAGCGTTGGCTGGAGGGTCTGTAGGGCAAAGATACCCCACACACACACACACACACACACACACACACACACACACACACACACACACACACACACACACACACACACACACATACGCACACACACACCCACGTACACATGAAACACGCACACACACAAACGCATGCACTTACACAAAATACCGCACACCAACACATGCACTGACGCACGCACTTACACACTGAAACACGGGAACACGCACACACACAGAAACACACGCACACACAGAAAAACACACACACACACACACACACACACACACACACACTCGCGCGCACACACTTTCACACCTCTCTCTCACTCTGTGAAATAAGCAAAGCCCCAAATAGTCATGAATTATTCACCCTACTCTGTGCCAGGTTTGACATTCTGATTATGGCTGGAAGTGTTTTACTGAGGCAGCGGCGGCAGGCTGACAGGGGCGCCGGCATTAATATGTTTACTGCTAGGAAATATTACCCAGTGTAAGACACCTGCAGGGCTTAATAACACAGAGGGCATTAATTCAGCTACGTAGCCCGTTTCATTAAAGCTACGATGCGGTGCCCGATAAAGGCGGGAAAAGAGTGCCTGATTATTCCGTGTGTGACGCGACCGGTTTTGTCACGTTTTTTTTTTGGCCCGTGCGTGAAAATAGCGGGGCCCTTGATAACTGTTTAATGACAGGCTCAATATGTGGATTGTTGGTGACATTGAGTGATTCATAACCTCTGCGGTATACAAACAGCTCATTGGTATTCACCATTTCAACAGGGAATGCAGGATAAATATTGATTTAGTGATTCCGACGTCGAGGATCCAAACACGTGTTTGACGTTTACGTCACAGAAACGTCGTATCACGGCAACGGGGGAGTGCTCTGGGTGTCAGTTGGGGTGTAATGGCCCCGATTAATGGTGAACAGGTTGGTTCTTTCTCTCTGCCAGAAGCCTTCCCCCCCCCCCCCAACCCCCAGGGTGAGGGTTTGGAAGTGAAAACAGTTTGCGGCTTTGTGCTCGCAGCGTGATTCCAGGATGACACAATTTCGGTTGGTCTTTGTTCCCAGCTGACTCACGTGAACATTCCTTGGCGGGGAGTCACATGGCCGTTTGCGGTCACCGTTTGTAACGCTTGCTCGCGGCCTGGCATTGCGCAACAGTTTCTGAAAGGTCTCAGACATCTGAAGTGGAATGGTAATGGAATGGTCGTGCAGAGAGGCGAGGAGAGGGAGGTGAACACACCCAGTGCTCCAAAACATCCTCTGGTTGGGCCTACCCACAATGAGTGCTGAAACTGTGACTTGATTTACAGGCTGGACTTTAAAAAAAAAAAGAAAACAAAGAAGGGGAAAAAGCCACTTCCTGATTCGTGGATACAATTCTCAACAAACTTTGGGCAGCTTCCGCATTTCGCGGGTTATCGTTGGGCGCCATGGCAGTTCAACCGACGTTTGGATTGGTGTAGGCGTGGCACGACAGCATGGGACTCACTGTATGAACCACACACACACACACACACACACACACACACACACACACACACACACACACACACACACACACACACACACACACACACACACACACACACACACACACACACACACACACGCTTAAACACACACAGACACACATTAACTGTCATGGTGACTCCCTGGTGTGCCAATGTCACTCTGTCTACAAGGTGCCCCGGAGGAGTGTCACAACGCATCCTTCTCACTCAGTGGTGCCCGGCCCTGTCACTCTGTCGGGGTTGCCATGGTGAAAACGGCTTTCCCTTTCCCATGCAATCTGGCCGTGTTTGCCGTTCCTGGAGGCCACAGTGAGCAGAGCTGGCCGCCTTCAGACGTTTGTTTACAGTCGACTGAGCCGATGTTCGATCAACCGACCCGGGTTGATCGAGAGGGACTGTGAATAACTGGTCCTTGGTCAAACAAGAGGGCTTTAATGTTCTTTCCACCTGGTCCATCACAGTGGGTAGGGTACAAGGTACTATTGACCCAATGTAGCGCAGATCAGGCAGACATGCAAACACCCAGAAAAAGACGTGTGTTTTAGTGTTAGCAACGTGACACAAGAACCAGTTAGCCAGGCTTCCCTTAGCATGGCCCTTCGCCGTCTGGAAATGAAAATAAAGTAAAGGAAAGCAAAAAGTTGATACCGAAGCATAATTGCACACAGTTTGAATCAGTGTTGCGACACAGTGGTACAGAGGGGCACCCAGAGGGCTGCATGCATGGAGAATGTTGTGTCTAGTTCCTTTTATGGTGCTGGGAAGTCCCCGTGTGTGTGTGTGTGTGTGTGTGTGTGTGTGTGTGTGTGTGTGTGTGTGTGTGTGTGTGTGTGTGTGTGTGTGTGTGTGTGTGTGTGTGTGTGTGTGTGTGTGTGTGTGTGTGTGTGTGTGTGTGTGTGTGTGTCATCATTTGCTCAGAGTAGCACTTCTTCCTCGGTTGATGATTGCTGCTGCCGTTGTTAGAAGGTTTATCACGCTGCGGTTTCACAACTGATGTTCTTTCACCCTGTCCCCTGTACTATCTCCCCTCGCTCTCTCTTTCCTTCCTCTCGATCTCAATCTTTCTCTGGTGATCGCACTCTCTGGTTATCTCTATCTCTCTCTCTCTCACTCTTTCACTCGTTCTCTCGTTCATTCTCTCTCTCTCTCTCTCTCTCTCTCTCTCTCTCTCTCTCTCTCTCTCTCCTCTCTCTCTCTCTCTCTCTCTCTCTCTCTCTCTCTCTCTCTCTCTCTCTCTCTCTCTCTCTCTCTCTCTCTCTCTCTCTCTCGCTCTCTCACTCGTTCTCTTGTTCATTCTCTCTGGTTATCTCTCTCTCTCTGTCTCTCTCTCTCTCTCTCTCTCTCTCTCTCTCTCTCTCTCTCTCTCCTCTCTCTCTCTCTCTCTCTTCTTCTCTCTCTCTCTCTCTTCTCTCTCTCTCTCTCTCTCTGGTCTCCCTCTCTCTCTTTCTCTGGTTCTCTCTCTCTCTCTCTGGTTCTCTCTAGCTCTCTCTCTCTCTCTCTCTCTCTCTCTCTGTCTCTGTCTCTGTCTCTGTCTCTGTCTCTCTCTCTCTCTCTCTCTGTGGCTATCTCTCTCTAAAGTTGCAGGGAGAGTGAACAGGTGTTGTTCACCTGTAGCAGACACACTGTACAGTAGGTGTGTTGACTCTCCAGAGCCAAGGTTAGAGTCTGAAACGTTACATTAGCACAGCAGGGGATTTTGCCAACCGATTGATGAATGACTCGGATGTGTGTGTGTGCTTGTGTGTGTGTGTCTTTGTGTGTTTGTGTTTGAGCACGTGTCTGCGGTTACCAACGTGGTGTTTTCGTAAGGGAAGTGAATGCTTGTGTGCAATGAATCATCCCCTTAGGTGACAGGATGGAAGACTTGGGCTAAAGGTCACCTCTCGGTCTAATAATAATCCCTGAAGAAACATTGGAAAGTACCTTGCACGGCTTGAAGCCACTTGTGCGCCATTAGCATAGAGTGGGGGAGGTTGTTTCAGTGCTAAAACGAAGTCATAGACGAACCAAATGCATTATGCAAAGTCTGCAGGAGACGGTCATCATTCTCGGGCTTCATATGACTGAGGCTCTCAGCCCAATGTGAGCACGAGTGTTTCGGTTTAAATGGCTCCATTAGTTATCGCCGGCATGGCTTCCAAGTGGCAATAATGCACATGGCTGCCATCTTTTCTACACAGTTTTGTTCCAAATTTGCTGCTTAATAGACTCAGCCATAAAATTCTACACAACGGTGCTTGACGTGAGCGTCTCTCCGCTGAACACACACTTTGCTAGGTGTGTTTGCTAGGTTGCTATGTGTGCTAAGTGTGCACTTTTCTACACAACCACACTGCCAAATGGCCTATGTACACACTATAGGCTGTTTGGGTTCGCTGAAATAGGACGCATCTCCCCCGGGCTCGCAAGCCGAGCGCAAAAACGGGTTTATGAATGCCATTGTACTGTTACGGTTTTCGATGTTAAAAAGAAAACAATGGAGAGAGAGAGAATAGTTTGACGTGTCGCCATGGGGACGATGGCTGACAGCTGTTGCCGAGGACAATCCAGGGGCCCTCGTCGACGAGGAAGTTGACGTGACCTTGACTGAGCTGAGGCGAGCCGGCGAAGCCGCCTGCCGCTGCTCAGAGTGATATTGTTCTAACGTTGACGGCAGCCAGCAAACTCTTGCAGGATTAATTATATGGGGGAATGTGCTCTCCGCAAAGAGAAAGAAAGACACACACACACACACACACTTCCACATCCACACACACACAGGCAGGCACACAATGAATACTTATGTAAGCCGTCGTCGCAGTCTCCATGGCAACGCGCAGCATTCTAGCACTTGCCTCCTCCGTCTGCCTGAACCTGAAGTGGGCTGTTTCCATGGAAACGGAAGGGAATCAGCAGCAGCTGCCTTTGATGATGGCCCTCGTGAAGTGACACCCGTGATAACGCCGGCTCCTTTCTGAGCTGAGGGAGGGAGGGAGGGGGAGAGAGGGAGGGGGGAGAGGGAGGAGGGAGGGGGGAGAGAGGAGAGAGAGAGAGAGAGAGAGAGAGAGAGAGAGGGAGAGAGAGAGAGAGAGAGAGAGAGAGAGAGAGGAGGAGAGAGAGAGAGGGAGAGAGAGAGAGAGACAGAAGAGAGAGAGAGAGAGAGAGAGAGAGAGAGAGAGAGAGAGAGAGAGAGAGAGAGAGAGAGAGAGAGAGAGAGCTTTCCTCCCACGCAGATTCATGGTCACTTAGTTGTGGTGCAGCCGGCCTCTGGCAGCTACCTGGAGAAAACGGGGACAGGAACACGATGTGCCAGATTAGTCCGATCACACACACCTCTCTGTCACGTCAGGGCCGTCACGCACACGGACACACACACAAACATACACACACCACACACAGACCTCTCTGTCACGTCAGGGCCGACACACGGACACACAGACACACAAACACACAAACACAAACGGACACACACACACACACACACACACACACACACACCGTGATTCATGCGCCTGCAGACCAAAAGGCTAATTCAGTTTTTTCTGTTGTTGTTGTTGTTGCTGCTGCTGTTGGTGTTTTAATTAGTATCTTGTCTGTGGGCGGGGGCTGTGCAGTCTGAGAAGCGGTTGCTTTTTGCCTTTCCGTTGTGTCGCAGCGGGCGAGTGTGTTACTCACACAGAAACAACTTCTTGTATCGAGAGCCACCATCATGTTCCGGAGATCCGGCTACATTAAAACTGAAGTTTGTGGTTTGGGCCCAACTGTGTGTGTGTGTGTGTGTGTGTGTGTGTGTGTGTGTGTGTGTGTGTGTGTGTGTGTGTGTGTGTGTGTGTGTGTGTGTGTGTGTGTGTGTGTGTGTGTGTGTGTGTGTGTGTGTGTGTGCGTTTGTATCTGTGTCTGTATTTGCACGCCTTCGCATATGTGTTTCGTTTTCGCTCTGCTCTCATTTCGCTATTGCACAACATCCCCTTTCTAAAAAAAAACAGATGGCGACCTACGCAACCCCAACTGAATCTGGCCCTGGACCGACGGCACGCTCTCAAAACGGATCCCTCATGGTCGGCTGTTTGAAACCGCACGTCACGGTGTTTGTGTGACGGTGTGGTGTTTTAAAAGGGTAGAGGCTCGGGTGGTGGTGATGGTTATGGTGGTGGAGGTGGGAGGGGGGGCTGGGATGTTAACCTGCCTGTTGGTTTGTCGCCCCGCGGCGGCCCTAACGCAGGCTTCACGCCACAAGCTGGCCGGAGAATCTAGCTTTGGCAGCGGCTCTCAGATCAAAGAGATTAACCTCGTAATCCTCCCCCCATGAGTCAGACACAAACCAGCTGGGGGCGGGGCTGGAAAGGGGAGCGGGGGGTGGGGGGGATGGGTGGGTGTGGGGGGGGGGTGTCGGGGAGAGGACGGGGGGGTTGTTTTGCACCCGGGGAAGGCCGGATCTGTTTGGTGCTTTTCGTTTCATCACCCTCCTCTTTAATCATTTACTTCAAGACCCATTTGATGCGAGAAATTGACTCTGTGTGTTTGTGTATGAGAGTCTCTCTCTCTCTCTCTCTCTCTCTCTCTCTCTCTCTCTCTCTCTCTCTCTCTCTCTCTCTCTCTCTCTCTCTCTCTCTCTCTCGCTTTGCCTCCATTTTGCAGGCTCTCTTTCTGCGAAATGTGTACAGACACATTCAGACACTCCTCCAGGGTCTTCGGTCTGATCTTCTGGTGTATGGTTTTGACTTTGAAGTGAAAGGTTACCTCCGCTCTGACTAAGCCAGAAAGCACCTAATTTCACTGTAATTTCCCTGAAGCTTGCAGAGCCAAAAGACAGCTGAGTTGCAATACATGCCCAGTCTGTCTCCCGGGCTGAGGCGGATGGAGTTTATGTGTCACCCCAGGCGCATGTCTGAAGTGAGTGGCATTTTCTTCCAAAAACGAAACGCATGACTCATACAGACAGAATTGCCTCAACCACCAGTCACAGGTACCGGGTTTTGTGGCTGCCATCTTGGGGTCTTGCGGAACTGTGTGTACAATCCCTGAAAAGAAATAGAATAAATTATGAACGACCGAAATAAGTCAGAGCAACTGTGCTGGAGTTGTGTGCGCGGGCTTTGACCTACTTTGACGTCTGTGTTTCACCCCGGCCCCTTAATGGTGTGGGCGCTACGGTATACCGTTTCCAACCAGTGTGTGCTAATACATGATTGATATTCACGCCCCCTTGAACACTTACTTCCATAAGCGGGTCTCCTGGGTTACAATCTCGCTCAATGTACAGAAAAAGAAACCGCCGAAAGGCCCTTTGCCCTTTTGTGCCGCTGACAGGCAACGCAAAGAGCGGTAAACTTGTACGTGTTGTGGCATCCATCACTATACGATACGATATGACAGGAATGAGGTCATCCTCTCTGAGCCTCTGCCGGTGTAGGATTTCTTTGTGACGCATGCTTTGTCTCCAGTATTTGGATCCGTGGGTGCGTTATACTATCCCTGCGGCAATCTGTGCACTGAGTTTTAACTAATCAGATATTAAAGGCAATTAGCAGCACAGTGGGCAAATAATTATTGTCTTTTTCCGGTAGAACCAGAACTGGCAGGGCTAATGGAGAAATCATTTTTAGTCCTTGAAGTGTGAATACATTTTTGTAACACTGGAATGTAATTATTATTCATGGGGGTCTCTCCTATCCCTCATTTCACGTTGGTTGGTGGTGGTTGGTTTCTGCTATTCAGCGCAAATATGCTAATAACATAAAATATGCTAACAAATGGATGCATCATTGGAAAATAAGATTACAGGGAATAATGTATCGTGCATTACTCGCATACAGACCACAAACACTACCGCTTGTTAATTCTTTGAACGCATAACCGTACTAACGGTAGTTTCGAAAAAACATATAACGATCAAACGACGTTCAGTTACTCTAGTCTAGAAGTACGGCGATAGAAGGACCCTCAAGACTACGACTAAGACTCAAGGCTCCACTTTCAATGTTTGGAACATGTTCCCGGTCATTCAAAACACTCCGTTCTTCCCCGTCCAAGGGACCTCCTGTTTTTGTCAGCTTACAAAGATGCGACGTACAGTTGTCAGGATTGCCACTTGAAGAGTCTGTTGGGAGGAGGAAGTGTGTGTGTGTGTGTGGGGGGGGCAGGATATGGTACGCTCACACACAGATGGCCCCTGATGAGTCATGTCCCAAGGCTTCCTCTATTATTTTTCTGCTGGATAATCATCATCAATTAGCAACGTTGTCAACTGACGGTTTTCCCACCGCTGGATCCCATCGCTCGACGCTACAGAGTACGCCCCCGCCCATCCGCCCGTTTTTTTTCTTAAATTTGTTTTTATTGGTCGCTTTGAGCAGTGATTCAGCCAGGAGGAGCTATGGATTTGGGGGAGGTAGGGGAGGTGTTGGTGGGGGGGGAGAGAGAAAAATCTTTTGTTGTTGGGGGCTTCTTGTTTTCTTTATCCCCCCCCCTCTCACTGAGTTCAGATGATTTATTTACGATGCCCTAGGCTCTCCGCCCTCCTCCCCTTCCTCCCACTCCTCCCACACCCTCCCCCTCCTCCCCCCCTCCCCGTGTACTGTCATGAACAGAGTCAGGGTTGCATCATCGTGTTGTTCATCGGTTAACACCACGAGCAACCGCCTGAAGGGTCTATAGTACCGTCCCCGGCGCAAGAACAGGCTACTACCTGTTTCTATGTCCTGTTCTGTTGTGTGTGTGTGGGGGCGTGTTGTGTGTTTTTCTTTCCCCGCCTGAATGAGGTTGGTTCTTATCTTCATTAGTGCTTTCATTGAATCAGCGGCGGTGCCTGCTTCTTTCAGCCTTGTGACGTTTTATTTCTTTCAGAGGCAGATGGGCTTCTGGAAACCTTATCCTTTTGCGAAACAGACACAAGCACACACAAAACATACCTAGGCCAACACACATACAGGTTGACACACAAAGCCACGGGCGCACACACAAGCACGCACACACACACACACCATTAAATGTCAACGCGTACAACAGAGACCTCAAAATGGGCACGTAGATCTCTTCCTGTGTAAAAACTTGACCCCTGATGTAACATGTCATGGGTACCAGAAACAGGTGTGGCGCAAGGCGTTGGGGGGGAAAACATATAATTAGACGAGGTCTCAGAGCCAGGCAGCTCATTTCCATCGATGAGCAGTACGAGTGCTATTTAGAAGATTCACTTTGAAGTTTTACTACGTCTCACTTTAGAAGCAGTGTGTAGTGTCGGTGTGTATGTGTATAAAGACGAAAGGGCAGGGCGTGGTTCTTGCGAAGGAAGAAAACTGTGTGTGTGTGTGTGTGTGTGTGTGTGTGGTGTGTGTGTGTGTGTGTGTGTGCGTACGTGTGTGTGTGCATAAGTGTGTTATTCTGCACATGTGTGTTTTTGTGCGTACGTGTTTTTTGTGTGTACATGTTTTGTATTTGTGCGTGGGGGGGGGGGTATCTTTATGTTGTCAACGAGATCGTACAGCATACCAATGAAACAAGAGGGAGACGGAATGAAACCACTGTTGTTCCGTCGAGATAACCATTTTCCCCCCCCCAAGACAAAAGCGCCAGGAAAATATGACGTTTTAAAGAGAGTGGCCCCAGTGCCATCACAGTGCAGCCTGCAACACCGTCTCGTAATGGGAGTCAGCCGCCGTCGCAGGCAGCAGAAGGTGTGTTATCTGGTGTGACTTATGGACCATCCCCGTGAGGCATCGCCTCGGAATCTGTGAATGGTATGAACGCATGTGCTTCTCTGCCTCTGTTAACAACACTTACATCACCGCATGGGCGTGTGACAGCGAGAGCGGGAGAGAGACAAAGAGGGAGAGAACTCCACTATGCTAAGAATGGAGAAGCGACACTGGCTGGAGGAACTCTTTAGACATCATACAGTCGCAGTGACTTTCTGTGTTTACAAAATACTACCCTGCAATACGGACCAGCCCACAGCCATTATTTTTTATTTGAATACTACACCACTATGCTCATTAGAAGCCTCAGTAGTGTTTTGCATAGCAGGCGGGCGGTGGTGGCTTCTGAAAGACTCTTTCCATTGATTCAGGGGGAAAAAATCATTTTACAGCTCGCCTCTGCCAGCCCCGACTCCAATTATTGCTTTGAAATATAAATATATATTTTCTTCACCACGGGGTGAAATCGCTATTGCATTCTGTGAATTCTGGGGATTGTCCTTGCCAAGGTCTGACACAAGGGAATCAATGACTTCACTGAAATATCAAACCGTGCCATAAATTATAGTGTTTCATTGGCCGCAGCCTTGATCCACCAGAGTGAGGCAATTTCGCCGTCTCTTCTCTCCCCCCCCCCCAAAAAAAAGACGTTCTGCAGCACTCCAGAAGCATGCCAGCGGATATTCAAATAATTGCCCTCCATTCCGTGTCTGAGTGTTTCTCTGTGTGTGTGTGTGAGAGAGAGAGAGAGAGAGAGAGAGAGAGAGAGAGAGAGAGAGATGACACAGTGAGTAAGTAGTGTGAGAGAGAGAGAGAGAGAGAGAGAGAGAGAGAGAGAGAGAGAGAGAGAGAGAGAGAGAGAGAGAGAGAGAGAGAGAGAGAGAGAGAGAGAGAGAGAGATTCACACATTTGAATAATGTATTGCAGGGGGGGGCGACTAGGGCCTGCCTGCCGGTGGATCCCGTCCTCTCCCCCAGTGCCGTCTGACGGGAATGGGAGGCACACTAGGGTTGTTCATAAAAATGCCCTTGGAAAAGAGGAGAAAAAAAACCCGAAAACGGCAGAATGTAATCCCACTGCCAAACCGTAAGCCATGGGGAGAACATTAGATAACCCGCAAGCTGCAACGTAACGAGAGTAATGAGGGAGACGGAGAGGCAGACCTAGGGCACAGCGGAGGAGAAAGCATCCATTTATTGGCCCGATGCTTTGATTGCCCAGACCGGCGGAGACAAGCTGGAGCCTGACGCAGTGCCGGAGTCCATTTGGGCCGATCAGCAGCAGCAATCATAGCGATGCTCTTTCCACAGCCGGCGGAGTGCTCCAGAAGACAGCCACAGCCATACGTCATGCTAATCACATTAGCTCCTCGTATTAGCTTTCCCGTCTCCCCAGTATCAATATCGCTCGCCCATTTGCAGCTCCTGCCATGCTGCTTCGCGTGTCGGCTACACGAGGAGAATGTCGTCAGTTTTTTTTTTACGCGGGTGTAAAATGTGGAACTTGCTGTGAAAGCGGCAGTTGAGATTCCAACGGCATTCGAGTGAAGTCATGTCGGCCATTTTAAGTTTATGATCTATCGACGTTGAAGCGTTTTGTTCCTTTACCAAGTTTTCCTTTACCTTGTTCTGTCATATAACTAGTCTGTTGCCCGTCTACATTCCCAAAGAATCGCTCATTGTTTAAAGCGTATTCTGTGTACGGAAATGTACAACTAAATGGCGTTCCTGTTAGCCGTTAGCTTTAGCTCAAGCGATAACCATGCTCGACCGTCAAAGGGAGAGAACGCAGCTAACCTAGCCACCTTTTTGCTCAACCAAAATAAAAATGACTTCCGCTGTCGTAAACACCAGCATCGTCTCCAATCGCTGGAAAAAACATAAAAGCCTCGGCTGGCGGTTGAATCTTCCAGGGGGGGGAAAGGGGGGCCTCTTTCTCCTGATGGTGCAAAAAAAAAGAAGCAAATAGTCATGGGGGTGCTGCTGTCAGGGTGGCGAGGCACTTATGGTGTCTTCTTTTGGTGTGTGTTCCCCTTCAGAGTCCAGGTGAGCTGCTGGGCAGGCTGGCTGTTATTAGCCTTCCCCCATAGGGTTCCTGTAAATGAGGGAGATCTGGATCCCAGTGAAACAACCCCCCCCCACCTCACATTACTCTCCTTTCCCCACCAGCTATTTTTTTTATTTTCCTGTGGCCCGCCCCATAAAGCTTGAGTGACGGAGCGAGTAATAAAGGCCCTCGAACACAATGAGTCAGCGCTTTAGCCTCCATTTAATTTCATCTGAACTCAGTGGTGCTGCGGGCCAGCCCCCGCCCCCCCCCCCGTCCATCCCTCTCCATCCCTAACCCTCCCCCCAACATCCCCCCGG
>OLKM01000485.1:269861-292361 GCA_900291075.1 Melanogrammus aeglefinus | reverse complement strand
CCTTCCTCTGGATCGTACCAACACAGGGACCCTTCCTCTGGATCGTACCAACACAGGGACCCCTCCCCTGGACCGTACCAACACAGGGACCCTTCCTCTGGATCGTACCAACACAGGGACCCTTCCTCTGGACCGTACCAACACAGGGACCCTTCCTCTGGACCGTACCAACACAGGGACCCTTCCTCTGGATCGTACCAACACAGGGACCCTTCCTCTGGACCGTACCAACACAGGGACCCTTCCCCTGGACCGTACCAACACAGATACCCCTCCCCTGGACCGTACCAACACAGGGAAACTTCCCCTGGACCGTACCAACACAGGGACACTTCCCCTGGACCGTACCAACACAGGGACACTTCCCCTGGACAGTACCAACACAGTGTGTGGGTGTGTGTTTGGGTGTATGTGTGAGAGTATGTCTGTGTTTGTGTGTGTGTGTGTGTGTGTGTGTGTGTGTGTGTGTGTGTGTGTGTGTGTGTGTGTGTGTGTGTGTGTGTGTGTGTGTGTGTGTGTGTGTGTGTGTGTGTGTGTGTGTGTGTTTGTCTTACCTAGAGTTCCACAGGGCTTGTTCTTGTAGATGCAGATGTCGTATCTGCAGACAGGAAGAACATTTATTATTAATAGTATTATTTATAAAAGTAAATACAGAGGACCCCCCCAGAAAACCCCAGGTCCATACACACACATACACACACACACACACACACACACACACACACACACACACACACACACACACACACACACACACACACACACACACACACACACACACACACACACACACACACACACACACATGGATTCTGCAGGTTAAGTCCAGCACACACAGTAGAAGTACAAATAAAAGTAATACCTCCAGAATACTAGAGACACATTAAAGACACACACTAGAGACACATTAGAGACACACACACTAGAGACACACACTAGAGACACATTAGAGACACACTAGAGACACACTAGAGACACACACTAGAGACATACGCTAGAGACACACTAGAGACACACATTAGAGACACACTAGAGACACATTAGAGACACACACTAGAGACACACTAGAGACACATTAGAGACACACACTGGAGACACACTAGAGACACATACTAGACACATTAGAGACATACTAGAGACACACACTAGAGATACATTAGAGACACACACTAGAGACACACAAGACACACATATCCATGCCCAGGCCACAATGTGCAGACAGAGAAAGATAGCCTGGTAGACACAAGGCCACAGACACACGCTAGGAACACACACACACACACACACACACACACACACACACACACACACACCACACACTAACACACACACACACACACACACACAGCACACACACACACACACACACACACACACACACACACACCACTGGAGGATATTATATATTATAATAATTCAACCAAACACATTCATCTCAGTCCTCATTCATTCCTGCAGGTCATGTACATAAATGCCTACTTGCATCTGAAGGGTTTTTAGATAAACAACATGGAAGTTTTAATTAGTTAGCATTTAATGAGTTAGACTTTGCTATGGTATGAGACAAGACCTTGTCACTCTAAAAATTGTCACTCTTAAAATTATATTTTGTGCTCGTGCACAGATTGTAATATCAATATTGGTGATGACGACGAGGATGATGGTGTCCGATGCACTCTGTAACACAATGCTGGTCAGAGAGACGCGCCACTGTGGACGTCAGGCTAACGGACAGACGCTTAACACAGAGAGACAGACAGTGGACAGAGGTGATAGCAGACCAGTTCAGAACAATAGAAGGAAATCTAGGATGACCACTGCACTGTCATCCGTCTGGGCGGTTTCCATCCCTCGCTTGATAAAGGGATTCCACATAAGCATGCTGTTCCTCACAGGCTTAGCATGATGGACTTAAATACCTCCCATTACTTTAACTGCATCATGTCCTGTAGCCACCCACTACAATGCAATATTCATACACTCTGGAGAAGTGTGAGACAAAGAGAGAGACATACACATGGACAGAGAGACAGGGCGAGAGAGAGAGAAGCAGGGAGACAGTGACAAGGAGAGAGATTTTAAGAGAGAGAGAGCGAGAGAGAGAGAGAAGAAAAGAGGTTAAAGAGAGAGGGAGACAGAGCGAGAGAGAGGGGAAGAGAGTTAAAGACAGATAGACAGAAGGACAGAGACAGGGAGAAATAACGGGTGAGGGTAAGGGTTAGGTTAACCCTAACCCTAACCGGGTTAGGTTAGGTTAAGTTAGGTTAACCCTCACCCTAACCGGGTTAGGTTAGGTTAGGTTAGGTTAACCCTCACCCTAACCGGGTTAGGTTAGGTTAGGTTAACCCTCACCCTAACCGGGTTAGGTTAGGTTAAGTTAGGTTAACCCTCACCCTAACCGGGTTAGGTTAGGTTAGGTTAGGTTAACCCTCACCCTAACCGGGTTAGGTTAGGTTAGGTTAACCCTAACCTAACCTAACCTAACCCATTGTCTCTACTCTTCCCTCTCCTCGGGCTTTCCATTTTCTCAGGCCAGCTCTCAGAGGAACTCCCGTTGTCTGGTCCTCGTGTCATCTGCCTCTTTGTTTCTTTGTGCTCTAGCAGTAGCAGTAGCTGCCTGTCGTCAGACACAGGCCAGTGGGCCAGTGGGCCAGTGGGCCAGTGGGCCAGTGGGCCAGTGGGCCAGTGGGCCAGTGGGCCAGTGGGCCAGTGGGTCATTTTCCTCAGTGTGAAGTGGAGAGGGAATATTCCCCAGTGCTCCGAGACTGAGGGTCTCATGAATGATCTACATCGGTGTGGTTGCTCTGAACCGAGATGTTGTACATGAATTCTGTAACACTAGCTGTAACATACTATAACTAGCAGTAACATACTATAACTAGCAGTAACATACTATAACTAGCCCTAACCTCCACCACTCCGGGGCCCTAACCTCCACCGCTCCGGGGCCCTAACCTCCACCGCTCCGGGGCCCTGACCTCCACCGCTCTGGGGCCCTGACCTCCACCGCTCTGGGGCCCTGACCTCCACCGCTCTGGGGCCCTGACCTCCACCGCTCTGGGGCCCTGACCTCCACAGCTCCGGGGCCCTGACCTCCACCGCTCTGGGGCCCTGACCTGGTGATGAGCACGGCCGTGTCATGCGGGGCGATGCCGTTGTCCGGGATGGCGTTCCCATAGCTGCTCCGGTGCTGGATGGATTTCTGCCACTTGCAGAAGCTGTCCAGCGACTTCCCCGCGTGGTGGTTGATCTCCAGTGATGGCTGGGCGGGGGGACAGGAGAAACACGCCCATGACAATCTCAATAGCATGCATACGTAAGACACACCAGTGCCGAAGCACCAGACTGAGGTGGGCTCTGGTGCGCACGGGTTGCACCTCAGCCACGGTCTGTTCGTGATCAGGCTGCCCAAGGGGGGCCCAGAGAAACAGAGTGGGGTCCCACCGCAGTAGGGCTGGACCAATGGTGCATGTGTACGCGTGTATGTGTGTGTGGCGGGGGGGCTCACAGCCCTCTGCCGTTTGTAAGCCAGGAATGCGTGCAGTGACATAACGAGGTGCAGTGACATAACATGGTGCAGTGACATAACGAGTTGCAGTGACATAACGAGTTGCAGTGACATAACGAGTTGCAGTGACATAACGAGTTGCAGTGACATAACGAGTTGCAGTGACATAACGAGTTGCAGTGACATAACGAGTTGCAGTGACATAACGAGTTGCAGTGACATAACGAGTTGCAGTGACATAACGAGTTGCAGTGACATAACGAGTTGCAGTGACATAACGAGTTGCAGTGACATAACGAGGTGCAGTGACATAACGAGGTGCAGTGACAGAACGAGGTGCAGTGACATAACGAGGTGCAGTGACATAACAAGGTGCAGTGACATAACGAGGTGCAGTGACATAACGAGGTGCAGTGACATAACAAGGTGCAGTGACATAACGAGGTGCAGTGACATAACAAGGTGCAGTGACATAACGATGGTCTCATCCCATAGCCCATCTCCCACCCTCCAACTCCTCCACCCCCCACGCTCCACCTCCTCCACCCCCCACGCTTCACCTCCTCCACCCCCCACGCTCCACCTCCATGAGAGGGATTGGAAGGAGAGGAGGGGAGAAGAGGAGAGGAGGGAAAAGGAGAGGAGAGGAGAGGAGAGGAGAGGAGAGGAGAGGAGAGGAGAGGAGAGGGAGAGGAGAGGAGGAGGGAGGAGAGGAGAGGAGAGGAGAGGAGAGGAGAGGAGAGGAGAGGAGAGGAGAGGAGAGGAGAGGAGAGGAGGAGAGAGGAGAGGAGGAGGGCAGTAGATGGTGGCAGTATGCTTCAGCCAGTACTCCAGCTGTTACCTGGTCTTCCATTAGCAGGACGAGCCGTGTCACCACTATGTGCACTGCGTTGCCCAGGCTAGAATCCTGGAACAGTTTGGCAACCTGACCTCCAGGGAAACAAGAAAACACCAGTCTTAAAAGGAGCTGATGCCCCCTCAGTCGACCTCCCTGTTCACACAGCAACAAGGGAAACGTGTTATAACTATGACATAACTAATTAACTATAGCATCAATGCTGTTGTCAAGAAAAGGTCAATTATTGATAGAAAAGAACCAACAAAAAGTCATGTAGAATCTACCATTTCTAATCATATATAATTAAAGAAACCAGCCTAAACACATTATAACCATAAACACTATGTTAGAAATATTGATTTGAACTAACACTGGAGAGACTGCAGGGGAGAGGTGGCCCACAGAGTCCCCAGAGAGACAGGTGAGGTTCAGGGTAGGTCTGCTTTCTTGACAATGCATTCCTGAACCTTGTGTTTGTGTCAGGTGTCAATGGAGTGTTCAATGCTGCAGCTCGTGGGAATGACATACCCCCTCTGGTGACCTCCATCTGTGTGTGTGTGTGTGTGTGTGTGTGTGTGTGTGTGTGTGTGTGTGTGTGTGTGTGTGTGTGTGTGTGTGTGTGTGTGTGTGTGTGTGTGTGTGTGTGTGTGTGTGTGTGTCTGCAGGTAAAGAGACACACACATCAATTTGAATGAGGTTGTCGAAAACACTGACCCTATGGCAAAACTGAAGTGTCCTGGACCTGCAAGGACCCGTGAACAAGCAGAAACCGAGTGCAGAGAGCGGCTACCATCCTACTAGCACCATGCGTCAGGCTGGCGACTCTGTTATCTTTACTGCAGCAGACAGCCTGTGCTTCCCTACAATGTGTGCACAGTGTGTCCCCTGAAAGGTGTGTGTGTGTGTGTGTGTGTGTGTGTGTGTGTGTGTGTGTGTGTGTGTGTGTGTGTGTGTGTGTGTGTGTGTGTGTGTGTGTGTGTGTGTGTGTGTGTGTGTGTGTGTGAAACACATGCTAGACAAAGAGCAGGGCACTTTGTTGTTCAAGCGCCACCTCGTCTTCTCGTGGTGTGGGATGCTGTGATGTTTCCCTCGCTCAGACAGACCTGCCCTGGAGTCAGACGCAGGCCTCAGCTCTCCGTTTTGTGCTCATAGAAACACTCAAGACTGACGTCAGCATCGACAGACTTGATAAGAATGAAGGAGGAGAGCTCGTGTCCCTCCGAGCCGCGTCCGTCCCTGAGAACGAGGCCTCTGTTTGATCTCTTGAAACTTACAATATTCATGACGGCCAGGATGTACTGCTCGATGTCGCGGCGCCCGTGGTAGCCCACCATCATCCTGTCTGCAACCACCAGCGTCTCTACGTAGCGCTCGCGGCTAACGGAGCGCTTCAGTGGCAGCTGGCCCCGGCCCCCCTGCAGAGGGGGGGTCTTCAGGGTCCGCTGCCACCAGGCCGCCCCCTTCACAGGCTTCTCGTCTGAGGGACCCCCACACACACGCAAACACGCACATACATACAGAACTTTGCTTACTGAAACTTCAGAAGTTATTCCACCATTCATATTGTACGGATTTCATTTCAACCTGACCTTAATGTACTTTGATACCTTAGCATACTTCGTTTATCAAATCTAAAATAAACGTTTTCCCAATTACCGTTTATTTTACTTAATGTTAGTAAGCTCTCTCTCTCTCTCCCTCTCCCTCCCTCCCTCCCTCCCTCCCTCCCTCCCCTCCCTCTCCTCCCTCTCTCTCTCTCTCTCTCTCTCTCTCTCTCTCTCTCTCTCTCTCTCTCTCTCTCTCTTCTCTCTCTCTCTCTCTCTCTCTCTCTCTCTCTTCTCTCTCTCTCTCTCTCTCTCTCTCTCTCTCTCTCTCTCTCTCTCTCTCTCTCTCTGTAGTGAGTCTGGATCTCTGTAGTGAGTCTGGCGTTGTCGTGACAGCAGGTTTATTTGAGTGGGCCGTACCAATGACTCCACAGGATTGGTCCATGTACTGGTGGCGGAGCGAGGACCTCTTGTAGACCACATGGGGGCGCCCGTCGGCTCGGTCCTCGCCCTGGGTCCGGGTCTGGTTCTCAGGCAGGACCAGCGGCTCTATGATGTACTCCTCATCCCCTGCCACGATCACGCCCTGCTGCAGGTACCAGTGGAGGAAGGAGGTGCAGGTCAGTGAAGCGCAAAGGCTTGAACCAGAACAACAGCAACGCTAACCAGAACAACACCAACGCTAACCAGAACAACACCAACGCTAACCAGAACAACAGCAACGCTAACCAGAACAACACCAACGCTAACCAGAACAACACCAACGCTAACCAGAACAACACCAACGCTAACCAGAACAACACCAACGCTAACCAGAACAACACCAACGCTAACCAGAACAACACCAACGCTAACCAGAACAACACCAACGCTAACCAGAACAACACCAACGCTAACCAGAACAACACCAACGCTAAACACACAGTTAAAAGCCTGCGTTGCCTGGCGGAGACGCTCTGAGGGTATAATCGCAGCCCACTGGCGGCTGGAGGCTAAAAGACTGCCAAGCTGCCTAGCAATTAGCGCTACACAGACACTCCTGAAAAACAGCCTCAAGGTCAAGTCTAGTCAGAGATCTTTTCTTCACATACATTCCTATTGTAGACAAGACTGATGATGATGAAGCAGAACACTCTCCAAAGAAAGATATCAAATCCATTATTACACAGCTTTGTTGAACTACTATGGACTCTGGGGCCTCAGTCATGAACTACTTTCATTCCTACTTATGAAGATTGTGGCATTCATGAATTTTTTTCTTAGGTAAGAACAAATCCTACGAACACTCAGGAGTAGCCCTACTCTTAAGCACATTTCAGTGCCAACATCAACGCTAACCAGAACAACACGCAACGCTAACCAGAACAACACCAAACGCTAACGCAGAACAACACCAACGCTAACCAGAACAACACCAACGCTAACCAGAACAACACCAACGCTAACCAGAACAACACCAACGCTAACCAGAACAACAGCAACGCTAACCAGAACAACAGCAACGCTAACCAGAACAACACCAACGCTAACCAGAACAACACCAACGCTAACCAGAACAACACCAACGCTAACCAGAACAACACCAACGCTAACCAGAACAACACCAACGCTAACCAGAACAACAGCAACGCTAACCAGAACAACACCAACGCTAACCAGAACAACACACACCAACCGCTTAACCAGAACAACACACAAACGCTAACCAGAACAACACCAACGCTAACCAGAACAACACCAACGCTAACACACAGTAACAACGCCTGACGTTACCTAGACGAACACGCTCTGAGGGAACAATCGCCAGCGCCTAACCGGCAGCAACAGACCAAACGCTGACCAGAACAGCACCAAACGCTAACCAGAACAACACCAGACGACTAACCAGAACAAACCAACGCTAACCAGAACAACACCAGACAGAGACTTACCAGAACACACACCAACGCTACCAGAAAACAACACAATAACGGCTAACCAGAACACTCTCCAAAGAAAGATATCAAATCCATTATTACACAGCTTTGTTGAACTACTATGGACTCTGGGGCCTCAGTCATGAACTACTTTCATTCCTACTTATGAAGATTGTGGCATTCATGAATTTTTTTCTTAGGTAAGAACAAATCCTACGAACACTCAGGAGTAGCCCTACTCTTAAGCACATTTCAGTGCCGACATGTTGGCATGGTTGTGTTGTCTCCTTCTTCTTCTTCTTCTTCTTAAGAAGGACTTAAGAAAGAATCTAAGAAGATTCTTAAGAATACCTTGGTGAAAGTTGCTGTGTGATAAGCAGGTTGAATCACCCAGTCGGGGTTTAATTTGAGATTTAAACCCCTGGGTTGATTGGGGTTTACTTTGCTTTACTCCCTTTCCTTACTTAAAGAACTTCAATGTCTGCATCCATATGTTACACTGAGAGAGAGCGAGAGTGAGACAGAGAGAGACAGAGAGACAGAGAGAGAGAGAGAGAGAGAGAGAGAGAGAGAGAGAGAGAGAGAGAGAGAGAGAGAGAGAGAGAGAGAGAGAGAGAGAGAGAGAGAGAGAGAGAGAGAGAGAGAGAGAGAGAGAGAGAGAGAGAGAGAGAGAGAGAGAGAGAGAGAGAGAAAGAGAGAGAGAGAGAGAGAGAGAGAGAGAGAGAGAGAGAGAGAGAGAGAGAGAGAGAGAGAGAGAGACCGGTACGGGTGAGGTGGAGCCCGGGGGGCTGCTGATGGGTGAGACAGTGCCAGACCACCAGGCTAAAGGATCACATTGGCTGTACAATTCAAGACAGCATGTCGCAATTTGCACTTTGTAAATACGCTTTGTGACATGACGTGATTAGTGTTCAGGGTTATTGTGATAGAATAAACCGCTGATCCATTAACCCATGTATTCTCGTTCTCATTTCTTCAATTTGGGCGGTAAGAGTGCATTCGATCTTGGACTATTTTCATAAAGGGAGCCCATAAACCTCTGCAACGAGCGACAGGGAGCCCCGACCTGTGGGTCCCCGCTAGAACCTTTAATTATGAGTTTGGTTTGCGACCTTATAAACACAATTCACTCACACAGTTTTGGTGCCTGTGTTAAAAGGAGTACAGAGTGAAACTCTGTGTTTGATACATGCAGGCGTACGGCAAACTGGAGGCCCCGTAGTTATTAGTGAGGACGGGCGTCTGTTTGGGGGGGCGCTGACTCTGAGGTTCATCTGACCATCATATCACCGTGATAAACCGCCATCCAGACGGTCCCGGGCCGCACGGGAGCACTACTGCGCTACGGTAGTACACAGTAGTGCAGTAGGAACTACTGTAATAGACAGTAGTGCATACACACTCACACCTGAGCTGGGAGGGGGACGAAGAGCGAGGGGAACTGGGGGGGGCTGGGGAGGAACGTCCAACACTTCCGCTGACTGTGACAGGGCCTCTTGGCCCGACCCCGGGGGCCCAGAGCGGCGCTGCCTTTGACTCTCCGCCGCCGCGTACAGAGTTCATCGTATCCCATAATCACATTAGCAACGGTCTGCCTGCGCACGCAGCCGGCCAGTGGGGCTCGTGGCCCACACTCTGACCAGCAGTAATTGCCTCTGGTCCTTACTCACGCTGTGTGAGCAGCCTCTCGACTCAACAAATCCGTAGGCTTTGGGAAAAAGCTAACATTAGCATGAACCAAATACGAGTTCTGCCACGAATCACCCGAACCAAAGCTCTACTGCTGCCTGAGCACACAGCGGTAGAGCAGACCCTCTACAGGGGTCTCTACAGACCAACCCCGCTCTGAGGAGGAGACTGGGGGGAGCAGAGGAGGTGGGGGAGTTCCCCTCTGTCCAGTAACCAGCCTGTGTCCCTCTGTGCCCCTGGGGGCCCCAGCGTGTGTGTCCCTCTGTGTCCCTGGGGGCCCCAGCGTGTGTGTCCCTCTGTGTCCCTGGGGGCCCCAGCGTGTGTGTCCCTCTGTGTCCCTGGGGGCCCCAGCGTGTGTGTCCCTCTGTGTCCCTGGGGGCCCCAGCGTGTGTGTCCCTCTGTGCCCCCGGGGCCCCAGCCTGTGTCCCTCTGTGCCCCCGGGGCCCCAGAGGGGGTGTCCCTCTGGGGCCCCGGGGCCCTAGCGTGTGTATGTGGGTGGTCAGGCTCACCAGGCCGTTGCAGTTGCTGAGGGCCACCTGGCTGGAGTGGGGCCGGTCCTGCAGGTGGCCCCTGTAGAGGCACTGGGGGGAGTAGCGGTGGCTCCAGGCCAGACGGCCCCTCCTCCAGTACTCCACCCTGAACTGGCGGGACAGCAGGCCCCCCTGCAGCGTCAGGTTGAGCAGCAGGGTGGAGCGCGGCGTGGACAGCTGGTAGAAGAGCTGAGAGGACACAGGGAGGAGCGTCAGGGCCCAGAGCACCACAGCCGCCAACCACTGGACCCCATGGAGGGGGGGGGCTATTCACTCACTCATGTCATATGGGGGGTCAATCAGTCTATTCACTCACTCATGTCATATGGGGGGTCAATCAGTCTATTCACTCACTCATGTCATATGGGGGGTCAATCAGTCTATTCACTCACTCATGTCGTATGGGGGAGGGGGGGTCAATCAGTCTATTCACTCACTCATGTCATATGGGGGGTCAATCAGTCTATTCACTCACTCATGTCGTATGGGGGAGGGGGGGTCAATCAGTCTATTCACTCACTCATGTCATATGGGGGGTCAATCAGTCTATTCACTCACTCATGTCATATAGGGGGTCAATCAGTCTATTCACTCACTCATGGGGGAGGGGGGTCAATCAGTCTATTCACTCACTCATGTCATATAGGGGGTCAATCAGTCTATTCACTCACTCATGGGGGAGGGGGGGTCAATCAGTCTATTCACTCACTCATGTCATATAGGGGGTCAATCAGTTCTATTCACTCACTCATGGGGGAGGGGGGGGTCAATCAGTCTATTCACTCACTCATGGGGGAGGGGGGGTCAATCAGTCTATTCACTCACTCATGGGGGAGGGGGGGTCAATCAAGTCTATTCACTCACATCATGTCATATGGGGGGTCAATCAGTCTATTCACTCACTCATGGGGGAGGGGGGGTCAATCAGTCTATTCACTCACTCATGTCATATGGGGGAGGGGGGGTCAATCAGTCTATTCACTCACTCATGTCATATGGGGGGTCAATCAATCTATTCACTCGCTCATGTCATATGGGGGGGTGAATCAGTCTTTTGGGCTGTGTGTCCGGGGTGTGCTTAGGGCTTAAGGTTTGAAACAAATATAAATCACATATATGGAAACTCTTTTAGATAATCATATAGCATAAACGTCTTTATCCTCTGGCTGCACCAGAGAGAGAAAAAACACACACCACACACACACACACACACACACACACACACACACACACACACACACACACACACACACACACACACACACACACACACACACACACACACACACACACACACACACACACACACACACACACACACACACACACACACACACACACACACACACACACACAGAACCACATGTGCCGATTCATTTTGAAACCAAGCCACAAAACCAACGTGAAAACTGCAAGTTTTAGGAGCATCCAGTGCATCCACATATGTAGAGTAGTGTAAACAGAATGCACCCTGGGTAGGGGACCTTTACAGAGTGGTGTAAACAGAATGCACCCTGGGTAGGGGACCTTTACAGAGTAGTGTAAACAGAATGCACCCTGGGTAGGGGACCTTTACAGAGTGGTGTAAACAGAATGCACCCTGGGTAGGGGACCTTTACAGAGTGGTGTAAACAGAATGCACCCTGGGTAGGGGACCTTTACAGAGTGGTGTAAACAGAATGCACCCTGGGTAGGGGACCTTTACAGAGTGGTGTAAACAGAATGCACCCTGGGTAGAGGACCTTTACAGAGTGGTGTAAACAGAATGCACCCTGGGTAGGGGACCCTTACGGAGTCTGGCTGGGGGTCGGGGCTCCTCTTGGTCCTGGGCTGGTGTGGGGGGCGTTGTTGGGGGGTGGCCTCTGGCCTCCATCCTCCTCCAGGGTTCACCCGCACAGGGATGGCGACGTCATAGTGACTCAAGCTGGACAGGAAGGCCGCTGGACATACGAGAGAGGAGGGGTAGATAGTCATCAAGGCTGTATCAAGCCCTCCTTAAGTTCACTGTATCAAGCCCTCCTTATCTTCACTGTATCAAGCCCTCCTTATCTTCACTGTATCAAGCCCTCCTTATCTTCACTGTATCAAGCCCTCCTTATCTTCACTGTATCAAGCCCTCCTTATGTTCACTGTATCAAGCCCTCCTTAATCTTCACTGTATCAAGCCCTCCTTATCTTCAACTGTATCAAGCCCTCCTTATCTTCACTGTATCAAGCCCTCCTTATCTTCACTGTATCAAGCCCTCCTTATCTTTCTTATCAAGCCTGCTATCTAACTGTATAAGCCCTCCTTATCTTCACTGTATCAAGCCCTCCTTATCTTCACTGTATCAAGCCCTCCTTAATCTTCACTGTATCAAGCCCTCCTTATCTTCACTGTATCAAGCCCTCCTTATCTTCACTGTATCAAAGCCCTCTCCTTATCTTCACTGTATCAAGCCCTCCTTAAGTTTCACTGTATCAAGCCCTCCTTAATCTTCACTGTATCAAGCCCTCCTTATCTTCACTGTATCAAGCCCTCCTTATCTTCACTGTATCAAGCCCTCCTTAAGTTCACTGTATCAAGCCCTCCTAAGTTCACTGTATCAAGCCCTCCTTATCTTCACTGTATCAAGCCCTTCCTTAAGTTCACTGTATCAAGTTCTTATCTTCACTGTATCAAGCCCTCCTTATCTTCACTGTATCAAGCCCTCCTTAAGTTCACTGTATCAAGCCCTCCTTAAGTTCACTGTATCAAGCCCTCCTTATCTTCACTGTATCAAGCCCTCCTTATCTTCACTGTATCAAGCCCTCCTTATCTTCACTGTATCAAGCCCTCCTTAAGTTCACTGTATCAAGCCCTCCTTATCTTCACTGTATCAAGCCCTCCTTATCTTCACTGTATCAAGCCCTCCTTATCTTCACTGTATCAAGCCCTCCTTATCTTCACTGTATCAAGCCCTCCTTATCTTCACTGTATCAAGCCCTCCTTATCTTCACTGTATCAAGCCCTCCTTATCTTCACTGTATCAAGCCCTCCTTAAGTTCACTGTATCAAGCCCTCCTTATCTTCACTGTATCAAGCCCTCCTTATCTTCTCTTTTCTATCATGTTTTCCTCAATGCTTTTCTCGATGGTAATTCTGATCTTCTGCACCGCTTAACCCCAACTGTGTCTCCTTTTCGACATAATCTTTCTCTGACTGAAGGTGGTGTCCACATGGATGAGCTCAGCCCAGCCTCAGTGTGCTTCCATGAGGGCTGAGATGATGTTGAATACAAGGTCAAGCTGCGAACAGAAAAACCCTCAAGAATGAGTCCATACCACCCCCCCTCCCTCTGCCCCCTCTCCCAAAGCCTCCTCCTTAGTCCCACACCCCCCCCTCTCTTCTCCACAAGGCACGAGGGCCATCGCCATGGTAACACTGAAACTGTATACTTCCTGTCTTTGCAAGCCTGTGCTGAGGTCTGGTGGAGATTTATTGTCCAAATACACAGAGCTCCACACAGCCAGCGACGGCTAACCAACAGCTAAAGGTCACTTCAAATTAACCCACTTTTCATCAAACCTTTTGGCGTTTGGGTGTTGGAGAAAGAAAGCAAACAGCTCAGCACCGTCACAATCTCTCGTCCCTACTCAGGCCCTCATATCTCATACCTCATAATACTGCTCTTACAAACTCAGTACTTTAACATGAGTGTGAGTATCTGATACCTTCCAATCGATCAATGAGTCTCATCTGACCTAGGCACCAGCTTATCAGTCTATACATCCATCCATCTATCCATTGATCCAACACTACATTGACCCATCTACCCATCCAACTAACCAACCCATTCACTCAGCCATCCATCCATCCAAACATCCATGCATCCATCGAATGGTCCAGCCTAGCGAAGTGGATTTAAACAAGGTCCTGTTAAAGCAGAGTGCATGTAAAACCAGGGAACTCCTGTACAACCACACTGGTCGACCCCGCCCATGACAGCCAGAGACTTTCCCAGACAGACCAACCCTCCCTTCCCTTCTCTTGTGCTCCCTAAACTTAACTCCCTCTCTTCATTGGAATACAATCCAAACACGCAACGCTCGGAATAGCACTCAAAGCAAAGCCAATGCATGAGCGTGGAAAACAAGGCGGCTATATTTAACAGGGAGCCCCTCCCAGTGTGGCCATCAGGCAGCAGACCGTACTGATAGAGAGCCCCCCAGGCCCTGCTGGGCCTCTGGGCAGTGGAGCATCAGCCCACCTCGGCTTACCACCAGGTCAAAGCAGCTCTGACGGACAGAATGTTCTCCTTCCCTTCACGGTCCTCAGAGCCAGCCTAGCGCCTCCTCTGGGCTCAGACTCATTAGAAGACTGTTCATTACTGGGTTAGGGTTAGGGTTAGGTAACCCCAACCCTAACCCTAATAACCCTGACTTCATTACTGACTGTAAACTGAGAGGAGACAGATGGGGGGGGGGGGGCGAGATAGATATAAACCTCCTTACACAAAAAGTAAGGACATTTGTTTTTGGTTGATTATATGAACATGCACTTGTGGGATGAGCAGCAGAGTGAGTATGTGGGTTGCGCCAATGAAAAATTTGCCAAGTCTTCTCTGCCAATGCCATACAGCTTATTCTGCCCTTGACTTGTTTGGTGTTTGGTGGATTAGATGATTGAAGTTTGAAGAAACAAGACATATTGGCAATTTAACAATTTATTAATTTCACAAACAGGAGCCTCAGTACCGGGTGGAAGAACCATACACAGCCACAACAGCCTGGCACCTCCTCCTCATGCTGGTCACCAGCCTGCTCACACACCGCTGTGAGATGGTATCCCATTCTTCAACCTGCATTTGTATGGGGTTGAGGTCAGGACTGCTAGCAGGCCATTCCATCCTCTCCAAGCCCACATTCTGGAGGCAGTCTCTGATGTACCCCGCTCTGTGGGGGCGAGCGTTGTCATTTTGGAGGATAGAGTTTTCTATCGGTGCAGCAATCAGCATAGCGTTCTCCGCGTCTTCTCCACACTTTGACCCTACAATCCAACTGCCGTAGGCAGAATCTGGACTCATCACTGAACATAACGTTCCTCCACATGTTCAGGTTCCAGTGCAGGTGTTGCCGACACCAGTGCAAACGGGCCTGACGCTGAAGGGCAGTCATGGCAGGACTCCTGGCAGCCCTATGAGACCGGAGATTGGCTGCGTGCAGTCTGTTCCGGACTGTCTGGGCAGAGAGCCGTATTGTCCTGCAAACCTTGACTGCAAATCTGTAGAAGACATCCTACGGCACCTAAGTGCTGACAGGGTGATGAAATGGTCTTCTTGGGGTGTCGTCTTCTTGGGACGCCCACTTCACGGCCTGTCTTTGACATCCCCCATTATATGGAACTTGGCCTTCAGTTTGGAGAGGGTACTAGGGCTCACTAGTACCCTCATGCCACAACTTGGTTTTGCGGAACACCAGCTTGAAGTTACCCTATCACAAGGGCCCTATCCAGATCAGTCAAACGCGGCATGGTGATTCTTGGAGCAGACACTTACTTGTAGCTGCACTAACAGTAGTAGGGCCCATGCTCACAGGTGCTGCCAATCAGGCACCTGATAGGCAGCACCTGTGGGTACAAGAAGCTCAAAACGTGTCAACAGCAAAATAACCTGTTTGGCAATGGCAGAAAAGATTTGGCAAATTTTTCATGGGCGCAACCCACATACTCAGCGCTGCTGCTCATCCCACACATGCATGTTCCGTACAAATGGGGCACCATTTGAAAGGGAACTAAACAGGCTTTCCAACGGTATAAGATTTATTGCCAAAAAGCTTTTTGTGCTAGGTTTAGATAGAGTGAGATAGATATAGATAGAAAGTGAGAGAGTGCGCTAGATATAGATGGAGTGAGATAGATATAGATAGAAAGTGAGCTTGATATAGATGGAGAGTGAGACACATATAGTCGGGGGCAGAGCTCTCAGGAGGTCTACTCAACCCAGAGGAGCGCTGATCATTTAAGAGCCTCCAATTAATCTACAAAATAAGGAAACAACACTGGCTCTTTTCTATACTTATCACACACGTACGCACGCACACACGCGCACACACGCGCACACACACACACACACACACACACACACACACACACACACACACATGCACCCCTATTCCTTATTCTCTCTTCCTATGCCTTGCCCATGCCCCCCCCCCACCAAATGTGCCACAGCTGTCTTCTACAGGCAGCATCTGGAGCAGTGAAGAACAGAGAGCCACCTGAGAGGGCCCCCACAGCCTCTCTACAGAGGGCCCCCACAGCCTCTCTACAGCCCGGCCCCCACAGCCTCTCTACAGAGGGCCCCCACAGCCTCTCTACAGAGGGCCCCCACAGCCTCTCTACAGCTGGCTGTCTGTCTGGCAGTCTGTCTGTCTGTCGGTCTGGCTGTCTGTCTGGCTGTCGGTCTGTCTGGCTGGCTGTCAGTGTGTCTGTCTGGCTGGCTGTCTGGCAGTCTGTCTGGCTGTCTGTCTGTCTCTCGGTCTGTCTGTCTGTCTGTCTGTCTGTCTGTCTCTCGGTCTGTCTGTCTGTCTGTCTGTCTGTCTGTCTGTCTGTCTGGCTGACTGGCTGTCTGGCTGTCTGGCTGACTGGCTGACTGGCTATCTGGCTGTGCTACATGGCTGGCTGGCTTCATGTCCTTCCACTCTGTCTCTTACTGCTGTCCTTCCATTACAAGCTCATTTGTAGATTCATGCCTTGGAAGAACCCCTATAAAAACTGGGTTCACTAGGATGTCTTCATTAAGCAGGGTGCTTCATCTCTGTATTGGGTCCTTCGTCGTACACAGAGGAAAGCTCTTGTTTATGCTAATGATCTCATTTTACCATCAGATTTCTTGGAAAAGGACATTCCTTGTCTGTGGGCGTTGTGTTTCTATCAGGAGGGTCCAGAGAGGGGGGGTGTTTCAAGGAGAAAGTACGGCAGCTGATCTGGAGAATGACGACTGGCTGGTGTCAAATGGCACGTTTAGGAAACACCCAATCACAGCCTTGTCCTGGATGACACGTCGCCGGCACTATGGCAATTAATTTCTTTGCAGGGTTGTTTTTTAGTTTTGTTTTTTACTTGTCCTTGAGTGTGTGTGTGTGTGTGTGTGTGTGTGTGTGTGTGTGTGTGTGTGTGTGTGTGTGTGTGTGTGTGTGTGTGTGTGTGTGTGTGTGTGTGTGTGTGTGTGCGTATGCGTGCATGCGTTTGTGAGAGAGATTGACAGGGAGAGAGACAGGTAGAGGGAATGAGAGACGGGGGGAGGAGACCAGCCCATGGTGAGGACGTATGTTAGTGGAGCAGTGTGGCCAGCCGTGTGTCTACAGTTGGTCACTGAGTCCACTTACAGTGCTATTTCAACCCTCAGAGGGAGCACTCCACTCCACTCCATAAAAGAAGCCATTACATTTATAACACATTTTTAGATCTGAAACCCCAATGAAAAAAAAAACAATGAAATATACCACATCTGCTAAAACACCATGCAATCTTGAAATCCAATAAAGACTGGACTGCAGAATAATTCCTAAAAAACTTTTTAGGTTACAAGTCAGGGCCACTCAAAAGGTTTCTAAAGCCATGAGAAACCAAAGCTCAGACAGACAGAAGGCCAGTGATGGCTGAGCGTTGGAGGACAATCTAGAAGGTGTCCCTTTGTGTTGAGCGTACTGTGATGTGATACTGTCATTTGAAGCGCTGTAATGCATGACTGTAATGTGATGTGATACTGTCACCTGAAGCACTGTAATGTGATGTGATACTGTCACCTGAAGCACTGTAATGTGATGTGATACTGTCATCTGAAGCACTGTAATGTGATGTGATACTGTCACCTGATGCACTGTAATGTGATGTGATACTGTCATCTGAAGCGCTGTAATGCATGACTGTGATGTGATGTGATACTGTCATCTGAATGCACTGTAATGTGATGTGATACTGTCATCTGAATGCAGCTGTAATGTGATGTGATACTGTCATCTGAAGCACTGTAATGTGATGTGATACTGTCATCTGAAGCGCTGTAATGTGATGTGATACTGTCATCTGAAGCACTGTAATGTGATGTGATACTGTCATCTGAAGCGCTGTAATGCATGACTGTGATGTGATGTGATACTGTCATCTGATGCACTGTAATGTGATGTGATACTGTCATCTGATGCACTGTAATGTGATGTGATACTGTCATCTGAAGCGCTGTAATGCATGACTGTGAGTGATGGATACTGTCATCTGAAGCACTGTAATGTGATGTGATACTGTCATCTGAAGCGCTGTAATGCATGACTGTGATGTGATGTGATACTGTCATCTGAAGCGCTGTAATGTGATGTGATACTGTCATCTGAAGCGCTGTAATGTGATGTGATACTGTCATCTGAAGCACTGTAATGCATGACTGTAATGTGATGTGATACTGTCATCTGAAGCACTGTAATGCATGACTGTAATGTGATGTGATACTGTCATCTGAAGCACTGTAATGCATGACTGTGATGTGATGTGATACTGTCATCTGAAGCGCTGTAATGTGATGTGATACTGTCATCTGAAGCGCTGTAATGTGATGTGATACTGTCATCTGAAGCACTGTAATGCATGACTGTGATGTGATGTGATACTGTCATCTGAAGCGCTGTAATGTGATGTGATACTGTCATCTGAAGCGCTGTAATGTGATGTGATACTGTCATCTGATGCACTGTAATGTGATGTGATACTGTCATCTGAAGCACTGTAATGTGATGTGATACTGTCATCTGATGCACTGTAATGTGATGTGATACTGTCATCTGAAGCGCTGTAATGCATGACTGTGATGTGATGTGATACTGTCATCTGATGCACTGTAATGTGATGTGATACTGTCATCTGATGCACTGTAATGTGATGTGATACTGTCATCTGAAGCACTGTAATGTGATGTGATACTGTCATCTGAAGCGCTGTAATGTGATGTGATACTGTCATCTGAAGCACTGTAATGTGATGTGATACTGTCATCTGAAGCGCTGTAATGCATGACTGTGATGTGATGTGATACTGTCATCTGATGCACTGTAATGTGATGTGATACTGTCATCTGATGCACTGTAATGTGATGTGATACTGTCATCTGAAGCGCTGTAATGTGATGTGATACTGTCATCTGAAGCACTGTAATGTGATGTGATACTGTCATCTGAAGCGCTGTAATGTGATGTGATACTGTCATCTGAAGCACTGTAATGCATGACTGTGATGTGATGTGATACTGTCATCTGAAGCGCTGTAATGTGATGTGATACTGTCATCTGAAGCGCTGTAATGTGATGTGATACTGTCATCTGAAGCACTGTAATGCATGACTGTAATGTGATGTGATACTGTCATCTGAAGCACTGTAATGCATGACTGTAATGTGATGTGATACTGTCATCTGAAGCACTGTAATGCATGGCTGAAGGCTCTCCAGCACAAACACACACACTCACACACTCCCTCTGAAGGAGAGCTTTATATGTTCACACTCACGTGCACACACACATACACACCAATACACACACCCAAAGACACACACCCAAAGACACACACCCAAAGACACACACCCAAAGACACACCCATACACTGTCCTTTTGGGGGGGATTGTGTAGAAGCACAGCCTGGATCAGCAGAGTGGAAACGCTGTAATGTGATGTGATACTGTCATCTGAAGCACTGTAATGCATGACTGTAATGTGATGTGATACTGTCATCTGAAGCACTGTAATGCATGACTGTAATGTGATGTGATACTGTCATCTGAAGCACTGTAATGCATGACTGTAATGTGATGTGATACTGTCATCTGAAGCACTGTAATGCATGACTGTAATGTGATGTGATACTGTCACCTGAAGCACTGTAATGTGATGTGATACTGTCACCTGAAGCACTGTAATGTGATGTGATACTGTCATCTGAAGCACTGTAATGTGATGTGATACTGTCATCTGAAGCACTGTAATGTGATGTGATACTGTCATCTGAAGCACTGTAATGTGATGTGATACTGTCACCTGAAGCACTGTAATGTGATGTGATACTGTCATCTGAAGCACTGTAATGTGATGTGATACTGTCATCTGAAGCACTGTAATGTGATGTGATACTGTCACCTGAAGCACTGTAATGTGATGTGATACTGACCGTCACACCTGAAGCACTGTTAATGTGATGTGATACTGTCACCTGAAGCGCTGTAATGTGATGTGATACTGTCATCTGAAGCACTGTAATGTGATGTGATACTGTCATCTGAAGCACTGTAATGTGATGTGATACTGTCATCTGAAGCACTGTAATGTGATGTGATACTGTCATCTGAAGCACTGTAATGTGATGTGATACTGTCACCTGAAGCACTGTAATGTGATGTGATACTGTCATCTGAAGCGCTGTAATGCATGACTGTGATGTGATACAGTCATCTGAAGCGCTGTAATGCATGACTGTGATGTGATGTGATACTGTCACCTGAAGCGCTGTAATGTGATGTGATACTGTCATCTGAAGCACTGTAATGTGATGTGATACTGTCATCTGAAGCACTGTAATGTGATGTGATACTGTCATCTGAAGCGCTGTAATGCATGACTGTGATGTGATGTGATACTGTCATCTGAAGCGCTGTAATGTGATGTGATACTGTCATCTGAAGCGGCTGTAATGTGATGTGATATCGTCACTCGATGCACTGTAAATGTGATGTGATACTGTCATCTGAAGCACTGTAATGTGATGTGATACTGTCATCTGATGCAACCTGTAATGTGATGTGATACTGTCATCTGAAGCGCTGTAACTGCATGACTGTGATGTGATGTGATACTGCTGTCATCTGATGCACTGTAATGTGAATGTGATACTGTCATCTGATGCACTGTAATGTGATGTGGATACTGTCAATCTGAAGCACTGTGAATGTGAATGTGATACTGTCATCTGAAGCGCTGTAATGTGGATGTGATACGTCATCTGAAGCACCTGTAATGTGATGTGATACTGTCATCTGAAGCGCTGTAATGCATGACTGTGATGTGATGTGATACTGTCATCTGATGCACTGTAATGTGATGTGATACTGTCATCTGATGCACTGTAATGTGATGTGATACTGTCATCTGAAGCACTGTAATGTGATGTGATACTGTCATCTGAAGCGCTGTAATGTGATGTGATACTGTCATCTGAAGCACTGTAATGTGATGTGATACTGTCATCTGAAGCACTGTAAGTGCATGACTGTGATGTGATGTGATACTGTCATCTGAAGCGCTGTAATGTGATGTGATACTGTCATCTGAAGCGCTGTATGTGATGTTGATACTGTCATCTGCAGGCACTGTAATGCATGACTTCATTGTGGATGTGATACTGTCATCTGCAGCACTGTATTGCATGACTGTACATATGTGATGTGATATCTGTCATCTGAAGCACTGTATGCATGACTGTGATGTGATGTGATACTGTCATCTGAAGCGCTGTCCTGTGATGTGATCTGTCCTCTGAAGGCTGTAATGTGCTGTGATACTGTCACTGAGCACTGTAATGCATACTGTGATGTGGATGTGATACTGTCATCTGGAAGCGCTGTATGTGATGTGATATCGTCCTTGACGGCTGTATATGTGATGTGATACTGTCTCTGACGCATGTATGCATGATGTAAATGTGATGTGCTACTGTCATCTGACAGCCTGTCACTGCTGACTGTAATGTGATGTGATACTGTCATCTGAAGCACTGTAATGCATGACTGTCATGTGATTGTGATACTGTCACTGAGCACATGTAAATGCATAGACTGTAATGTGATGTGCATACTGTCACCTGAAGCAATGTAATGTGATGTTGATACTGTCACCTGACAGCACTTAATGTACTGTGATGTGATCAACTGTCATCTGCAGCACTGTAATGTGGATGTGTACTGTCACCTGAAGCAATGGTATGTGATGTGATACTTTTCATCTGAAGCACTGTAATGTGATGTGATCCTGTCACTGCAGCACTGAGTAATGTGATGTGATACCTGTCATCTGAAGGCACTGTAATGTGCTGTGATATGTCCTCTGAAGCACTCTATGTGATGTGATACTGTCATCTGAAGCACGTAATGTGATGTGATACTGTCATCTTGCGCACTGTAATGTGATGTGATACTGTCATCTGACGCACTGTAAATGTGATGTGATACTGTCTCCCTGAAGCCTGTAACTGTGATGTGATAACTGTCACCTGAAGGCACTGTATGTGATGTGATACTGTCACCTGCAGCGCTGTAATGTGATGTATACTGTCATCTGAAGCCACTGTCAATGTGATGTGCTCATCTGTCCTCCATGAATGCACTGTACTGTATGTGGATCTCTGTCACTGAAGCGCTGTAATGTGACTGTGATACTGTCACCAGCTGCGCTGTAATGTGATGTGATACTTGTCACCTGA